>JAVTVJ010002064.1:116351-128563 GCA_034509425.1 Eopsaltria australis
GGACTGCTCAGCCCAGCCTGTGCTGTGTGCAGAGTTCAGGATTGTACAGAGACTGAGACTGCTCCAGATCACTCTGGGACTGCTGCTGACACTGCTCCTATGGCTGCTGCTGTGGCTACTGCCATGGCCACTGCCCCATGGCCCCTGCCCCATGGCCACTGCCCTATGGCCACTGCCCCATGGCCACTGCCCCATGGCCACTGCCCCATGGCTACTGCCCCATGGCCACTGCCCCATGGCCACTGCCCACTGCCCCATGGCCACTGCCCCATGGCCACTGCCCTATGGCCACTGCCCCATGGCCACTGCCCCATGGCCACTGCCCCATGGCCACTGCCCCATGGTCACTCCCTTATGGCCACTGTCCCCACCCCGCAGTGCAAATTCCCTTGATCCCATCCCACCCCCAGGCTGTGCCATCCCATAAACAGCAAAGATAAACAATCCCCTAGAAGGTCACACCCTACAATCCTCTCCCACAATGGCTGCAGAGGCCACAAAGCCATGATCCTCTTTGCCATGCCCATCCCTGGTGCCCTGGATGTGCTTCCTGGGCACCTCTGGGCCAGGGAAGAGGCTCCCTCTGGGCATTCCAGGCTGATTTTCCAGAACACACACACACAGTGGAACCCAAGAGCCGAGCATTCCCGTTGCTCCGCAGTGTCCCTGGAGAACGTGCTGCTGGACGTGAAGGAGCTGCAGCGGGGGCTGGAGCTGACCAAGCGCGAGTACAGCATGCACGACCACAACACCCTGCTGCGGGACTTCATCCAGAGCAACGAGGGCAAGCTCAAGAAGCTCCAGGACGACGCCAAAATCGCCCAGGTACCGCCGTGATCCCGGGCTTTGTGCTGAGGGGGGAGTGACACTTCCGTGTGTTTCCATGTATTTCGTGTGTTCCTGTGGATTCCGTGTGTTCCCATGGGTTCCGTTATTCCCATGGATTCTGTGTGTTCCCGTGGATTCCGTGTGTTCCTGTGGATTCCGTGTGTTCCTGTGGATTCCGTGTGTTCCCGTGGATTCCGTATGTTCCCATGGATTCCATGTGTTCCTGTGGATTCCGTGTGTTCCCATGGATTCCGTGTGTTCCGTGGATTCCGTGTGTTCCTGTGGATTCTATGTATTCCCGTGGATTTCATGTGTTCTCATGGATTCCATGTATTCCAGTGGATTCCGTGTGTTCCCGTGGATTCTGTTGTTCCCATGGATTCTCTTACTCTCATGGATTCTGTGTGTTCCCATGGATTCTGTGTATTGCCATGAATTCCATGTATTCCCATGGATACCGTGTGTTCCCATGGATTCCACGCATTCCCATGGATTCCATGCATTCTCATGGATTCCGTTATTCCCATGGATTCCGTGTATACCCATGGATGCCGTGCATTCCCACGGATCCCGTGCATTCCCATGGATTCCCACGGATCCCGTGCATTCCCACGGATCCCGTGCATTCCCATGGATTCCCACGGATCCCGTGCATTCCCACGGATCCCGTGATTCCCATGGAATGCCGGTGGGGGTTTGCCGGGATCGTTCCCGGTGCTCAGGCTGTTCCCGTTGCAGGACGCCTTCGATGACGCTGTCAAGTATTTCGGGGAGAATCCCAAGACAACCCCGCCCTCCGTTTTCTTCCCGGTGTTCGTGCGCTTTGTCAAGGCCTACAAGGTGAGCCACAGCTCCTGCTCCTCCTCTTCCTCCTGCTCCTCCTCTTCCTCTTTCCTCTCTTCTTCCTCCTCCTTCTCCTCCTCATCCTCTTCATCTCCCCCCATTTCTTCTCCTCCTTCTCCTCTTCCACCTTATTTTTCCTTCTCCTTCTTCTCCTTCTCCTCCTCTTTTCCCCCTCCGTCTCCTTTCTCCTCCTCCTCCTTTTTCCTCCTCCTTTCTCTTTCTCTTTTCCCTCCTTTTTCCTCCTCTTCCTCCTTTCTCCTCCTCCTTTTTCCTTTCTTCTTTTCCCTTTCTTTTTCCTTTCTCCTCCTCCTTTCTCCTTCTCCTTCTCTTTTCCCTCCTTTTTCCTCCTCCTTCCTCCTTTCTCCTCCTCTTTTTTCCCTTCTCTTTTTCCTTTCTCCTCCTCCTTTCTCCTTCTCCTTCTCTTTTCCCCTTTTCCTCCTCCTTTCTCTTTCTTTCTCCTTTTTCCTTTCTCCTTCTCATTCTTCCTCTTTTCTCTTCCTCCTTTCTCCTCCTCCTTTTTCCTTCCTTCTTTTTTTCTCCTTTTTCCTTCCTCCTCCTTCTCCTCCTCTTTTCCCTCCTCCTTTCTCCTTCCTCCTTTCTCCTTCTCCCCTCCTTTCCTCAGAAAGCCCCATCATGGGGTGGCACAGATCCCATTCCTCCCTGGCTCCCCTGGAATCTCTAATCCATGGATTTTCTCACAAACAGCAAGCAGAGGAGGAAAACGAGCTGAGGAAAAAGCAGGAACAGGCCTTGATGGAAAAACTCATGGAGCAGGAGGCGTTGATGGAGCAACAGGACCAAAAGGTATGGGCCAGATCCAGCTTCCAGGTGGGATCACATTCCTGATCTTCAGAAACCTCAGCTCCGAGTGAGGAATTGGAGTTGCCTGGAAAGAGACTGGAAGTTTTTATGGAGGGAACTGGGACAGGATGGGAAAGTTCCAGTGTGCGTCCTGCTGATTGGGAAGTCTGGAAAACCAAGGAAAACTAAATGGGTGGGAAGTTGTTCTGTCCATATTTCCAGGAGCTGAATTTTGTCCTTGTCCATGGAGCGGAGCAAGCGGCACACGGCTGTTCCCAGCCTGGGAATGGGGTGGGAATGGGGTGGGAATGGCACTTCCAGTGGGATCAGAGGGTGTGGGAGGCTCAGGAAGAATCCCAGGAGCTCCATGCTGACGATCCCGGGGCTGTTCCCAGTCCCCTTCCCACAGGAGCAAGCGGCAGCAGCAGGAGCTGATCGCGGAGCTGCGGCGCCGCCAGGTCAAGGACAACCGGCACGTGTACGAGGGCAAGGACGGCGCCATCGAGGACATCATCACAGGTACCCTGTGCCCTGTCCCTGCTGCCGCCAGCTGCGATCCCAGCCTCGGGAACTGCAGGGATCCACAGGCAGATGGGATCCCAGCCTTGGGAAGAGCAGGGGATCCACAGGCAGCTGGGATCCCAGCCTCGGGAATAGCAGGGGATCCACAGGCAGATGGGATCCCAGCCTTGGGAATAGCAGGGGATCCACAGGCAGATGGGATCCCAGCCTCGGGAACTGCAGGGATCCACAGGCAGATGGGATCCCAGCCTCGGGAACTGCAGGGATCCACAGGCAGATGGGATCCCAGCCTCGGGAACTGCAGGGATCCACAGGCAGCTGGAATTCCAATTCCAGCCTTGGGAAGAGCAGGGGATCCACAGACAGCTGGGATTCCAGCCTTGGGAAGAGCAGGGATCCACAGGCAGATGGAATTCCAGCCTCAGGGGATCCACAGCCAGCTGGGATCACAATTCCAGCCTCTGGAACAGCAGGGGATCCAGAGTCAGCTGGGATCCCAATTCCAGCCTCGGGATCTCCCCAGTGGCTGCTCCAGGGCTTGGTTTCCTCCTGAGGCCGTTGGTTGTGGTGTGGAGCGAGTGCAGGAGGTTCTGCTCCTTCTCTTCCAGCTCCTGGGGACATTCCCGGGGTTTTGGAGCAGGCAGGGAGTGCCTGATCCCAGCTGTGCCACGTGGATCTGTCCCAGATCCCTTTTCATCCCAACAAACGGGATCAGTGCCTCTCTTTCCATTAAGGTTGATCCCAGAAATCCTTAACCCCAGATGGCTCCAGGTTTTCCTGGTGGTGCCAGAGGGAAGGGACACGGCCCCTGGTGCAGCCAGGCACAGTCAGGAGAGGCTGCAAATATTTCCTGATAAAAGGAGCCACCTGGAATGCATTTTTCCCAGGAATTAAACCCTTGTTAGCCCTCCCAGCTGCTGGGATTGCAGTGCTTTGAGTTTCCCACAAATCCTTCACCTGTGCTGTGGAAGGAAAACGATGGAGCACCTCAGGAGCTCCACAAGCTCCGTTTCCTTGCACAGAAGCTCAGGGAAAAGGTCTTTGCCAAATGCTCCTGGAAGTTCTCCACAGGAGTTTTTCCTGCAGAAGGGCAGGAGAGCTGCTGGACCCCTCCCTGAGGAGAGGCAGGGGATTTTTGCCCGGCTGGATGAAGCGTGTGAAGCTTTCCCAGCTCCTTTTGTCCCTGATGAACGGCCTGAGGTGACATTCCCCATGGAAAGGGCAGGCTGGCACCGACATCCAACAACTCCTCCGGACTCCGGGAATGTTTGATTGGAAAAACGCTTCCCCTGCTCCGTGGGAGGAGCAGATTGTGTGGCAGACACCCATCCCAGTGGGAAAACCATCCAGGGAGAGGCTGCCAGCTCCAGCTCCACATTCCCTGTGCTCCTGAGCCTGGATTTGCACATTTTGGGGCCTCAAGGCACAGAGGAGGAAAAGTCAGGCACAGAAAGTCAGGAAGGACTGAGGTCACCTCCCCTGGATCCCTGGAGATATCCCAGAAAATCTGCACCTCCCCAGATCCCTGGAGATATCCCAGTGAATCCTGCACCTCCCCAGATCCCTGGAGATATCCCAGTGAATCCTGCACCTCCCCAGATCCCTGGAGATATCCCAGTGAATCCTGCACCTCCCCAGATCCCTGGAGATATCCCAGTGAATCCTGCACCTCCCCAGATCCCTGGAGATACCCCAGTGAATCCTGCACCTCCCCTGGATCCCTGGAGATATCCCAGTGAATCCTGCACTTCTCTATCCCTGGAGATATCCCAGTGAATCCTGCACCTCCCCTGGATCCCTGGAGATATCCCAGTGAATCCTGCACCTCCCCAGATCCCTGGAGATATCCCAGTGAATCCTGCACCTCCCCAGATCCCTGGAGATATCCCAGTGAATCCTGCACCTCCCCTGGATCCCTGGAGATATCCCAGTGAATCCTGCACTTCTCTATCCCTGGAGATATCCCAGTGAATCCTGCACCTCCCCAGATCCCTGGAGATACCCCAGTGAATCCTGCACCTCCCCTGGATCCCTAGGAGTGTCCCAGGCCAGGCTGGACAGGGCTTGGAGCAGCCTGGGACAGTGGGAGGTGTCCCTGCCATGGCAGGGGTGGCACTGGACGGGATTTAAGGTCCCTTCCCACCCAAACCACTCCAGGATTCTGATCCCAAACTCCAAGGTCTTGCCACAAACCTGTGGCACAGCTTAAAGCAAGTTCTTCAAGGGAATTATTTTGTAAGAGGCCAAGGGGAAATGGCTTTAAGACGAAGGAAAGCTCAGGGATTGGGAAGGAGTTCCTGGCTGGGAGGGCGGGCAGGCCCTGGCACAGGTTCCCAGGGAAGCTGTGGCTGCCCCTGGATCCCTGGCAGTGCCCAAGGCCAGGCTGGAGCACTGGGACAGTGGAAGTGTCCCTGCCATGGCAGAGCTGGGATGAGAGGAGTTTAAGGTCCCTCCCAACCCAAACCAGGCTGGAATTCCATGAGTGGATGGAACATCTCCCGAAGCCTCACAGCCACGTTGCCCAGAGGGCAGTGAGGAGCAGGCTGGGGCTGTCCCAGTGTCCCCGAGGGAGCCCTGAGCTGTCCCCTGGGCTGTCCCCTGGGCTGACCTTGGTGTGTGTGTGGCTGTTGTTGTTCCCATGCAGTGCTGAAGACGGTGCCGTTCACCGCCCGAAGCGCCAAGCGCGGCTCTCGCTTCTTCTGCGACCCCGTTGTCCCTGAGGAATTCCATTACTAAACTCTCCCTCTTTCACACCTGACGCTCTTAGAAACCAGGAAGGTCGCTGTGGGCTTCTTGCCACTTTGTTTGTGTGCATCTCAGCCAGGACTCTGTGACTGTTGAGTGTGTAGTGGTGTCCAGCGTCCTCCTGACCTCGTAGTGGTGTCCCCTCTGTTGCACGTCCTCCATCCCATCCCATTCCATCCCATCCCGCTGTCCTTGTGTCCCGTGGAGCAGCAGGGTGGGAGTCACTGGGATGAGGCTCCTGCAGTGCAGGGGCTGAGGAGCCCAAGCAGTGACAGCTCACCTGCGTGTGTCACCTCGGGGTGCCGTGCATGTGGCACCTCAGAGCGGAACTCCGGGCTGCACGGACCTTGGGAATGGCCTTGGGGTGGCTTCAGGCTCGGGAATGACACCCACGGGGTGGTTTAGGGTTCCTAAATCCAGCACAACGCCCACGGGGTGGTTTAGGGTTCCTAAATCCAGCACCTGCATGTTGGGCTGCACGGGGTGGAAGCAGCGGGGTGAAATCTCTCCTTGTTCGGTCACGTCTGTCTTTAACTCTTCTGTTCCACGTCAGTTCCATGGCAGATTGAGTTCCTGGGATCAGGAATTCTCCCTGAGCCTGGGCTCAGTGCACGGAGCAGGGGGAGAGGGGAGCAGGGTGGGAATCATGGGAATGCAGGAGAACGGCAAAGCTGGCATGGAACTGAGCGACTGCCATCGTGGTGTCCCTAACCCAGCACGTCCCTGGACACTGCTGTCCTTCTCAAGAGCTCAGCTTAAGAAGCCAGCAGTGATCCTTCCATGCTTCCATCTGTAATTCCATCGGCGCTGCCAATAAACCCACAGCCTAACCCACTCCATGATTCTCTGCTCTCCGGGTTCTCTCTGTGTTCTCTTCCTGGAGCCAGCCTTCAAAGCAGCTTGGAATGGGGGTAGGGAGCTCCTGTTCCTCCAGCCCCGCCTAACCCCTCCAGCCCCGCCTAACCCCTCCAGCCCCGCGCACTGTGCCCGCGAGGTTTGAACGCTGTCTTGACTTGCTCTTCTTTCTCCATCCCATTTTTTTACTTAACCATCATTTTTTTTGTGTTCTGTTTTTGTTTGTTGTTTTTTGTTTTGTTTTTTTTTTTCTGTTTAGCCCTAAAGAAGAATAATATCACTAAATTTCCCAATGTTCACTCGAGGGTAAGGATTTCTTCTAGCACAGCCGTGGTGGAGGATTCCCAGAGCTGGCAAGCATCACTTTTTACTTGGCTTCCTCCTCTCTCTCTGTGCCAGGCAGCTGGTGGTAGATGTGGCTGAGCTAATACTGGTGAGACCCTCGAGGCCAGTGGAGACCCAGACCCTTCAATTGTCACCCCTGGGGGTGCAGGGACGCACGGGATGGTGGCTGGTGGCCATCGTCACACTGTTACGGCCACTTGTCCTCAAGCTGAGCCCAAAACAGTTCTGTCCCCACGTGCCATTGGTGACCATCTTCACACTCCATTTTGGCCATTTTATTCAAGTTGAGCCCAAAACAGTTTTGTCTCCAAGTGCCAACAGTGACCATCTTCACGCTCCATTTTGGCCATTTTAGTTCAAGTTGAGCCCAAAATAGTTTTGTCCCCAAGTGCCATTGGTTGGTGACCACCTTCACACTGGCTTGACCATTTTCATTCAAGTTGAGCCCAAAACAGTTTTGTCCCCAGGTGCCGTTGGTGACCATCTTCACGCTCCATTTTGTCCATTTTAATTTAAGCTGAGCCCAAAATAGTTTTGTCCCCAGGTGTTGTTGTTTGGTGACCACCTTCACACTCTGGTTTGACCATTTTAATTCAAGTTGAGCCCAAACCAGTTCTGTCCCCAGGTGCCATTGTTTGGTGACCATCTTCACGCTCTGGCTTGGCCATTTCAATTCAAGTCCAGCCTAGAACAGTTTTGTCCCCAGGTGTTGCAGCCCCGGAGCCGGGTTCTGCACGAGGTGGGCAATCTCCAGCTCCAGGTGTGGAGAGGGCAGAGCTGGGAAGTTTGGGGAGTTCTGTGCCAGCCCCAGCACAAGTTCCCCAGGAAATCTGAGGGGGGATTTGCCCGCTCCAACGCAAATTCCTTGGCCAGGAGAGAAATCTTAGAACTGGAATTGTCTTCAGGGCTTGTTCTGCTGTAGGTGACAGCACAGGTGACAGCACAGGTGACAGCACAGGTGACACCTGTAACAGGCTTCCACCATCACATCCATCAGCTTTCTCCCTCTTCCATCCATCCTCCCATCCTCAGTGTTCCCTCCCCTCCTTTGGCTCCAGCCGTGGGGTGGGAAGGCAGCTGGAGAATCCCAACCCAGCGCCAGCTGCTTCTCCCAGGGCACCTCTTTTAGCTCCTGAATGATTCCATGAATCCATGCTCAGTGGGGCTCTAAATCCATCTCCCAACTCCATGCACGATTCCAGCACCTGCCCTCCAGTTTTCCAAACTCTGCTGGGCTGTTCCCACTTTGGGATCCCAAATCCATCGCGGTGTTGGGTCACACACCCGCCGTGAGGTGGAACATCCTCCATCTCCGGGCTTTCAGGGAGCGTGGAACACCCAGGGCTCACTCAAACCGCCCGACTGGGGTCCAGAGGGGCCATTCCCACAGCCCCATTCCCGAGGTCCCACCGGCATCCCAATCCCACCAGTATTAACCGGCCGCTGGGGCGCGTAGTCCGGGCACGTCCATCCCGCTCCCCGGGGAGCCGACCCCGCTCCCGTCCTCCACGAGCTGCTTTGATTGGCTTCCAGCGGGTCCTTTCCGTGTCTGTCCTGCTGTGCCGTGTGTCCGTGTGTCCCGCGGGCGCTGCTGACCCCCGGCTCCCCGCAGATCTCCGGAACCAGCCGTACCGCCGCGCCGACGCGCTGAGGAGGAGCGTGCGCCGCCGCTTCGACGAGCACGGGCTGCGCTCCAACGGCGCCGAGCTGGCCATGTGAGCCCCCGACGGGATGGGCTCCGCGCCCGGCCTTTCCCAGGGAAACACGGACCTCCGGAGGGCTCCCGGCCCCGCGCCGCGCTCTCCACGCCAAGTGCCTGAAATGGAACTCCCTGCTCCGACGGATCCGAGCGCCGGCGTTGGGCTTGGTTGGGTTTCTCCGGACGCCGAGACTCTGCAGGATTTGTAACCAAAATGTAAAATAGGGGTTGGTTTTTGGGGGGGGGGGGGTTGGGTTGATGAGAGCAAAGGGCTCCTGTGGGCCTGACTGGTTGGAAACTGGGAATACTGGGAATTCTGGGAATACTGGGAATGCTAGGATGTGCTTGGCTTCTAATGCTGGGCCTCGGGGCGGGCCTGGCCTTCAGCTGCACTTAACGGCTCTTTTTTAATTAAAACGACAAACAAAGGCATTTAAGGGCTTTCTGTACATGGAATTAACAATCCCAAGGAGCATCCCAGCCCTTTTCCCAGCCCCTGCAGCCTCCGTAGGGAACGTGGGCTCCCAGGGATGGGAATGGAACAGGAGGTGCCCCCAAGGCGGGGCTTTGGGATGTTCCAGGGCCTTGGCTGGGGGGGGCAGCGTTGGAATAACAGCGTATTTATTAATTAGCACTAAGCAATTAACACCCAGTAATCAGTATTAGGCTCTGAGGACCACTGCAGTCCAGTTCCTGGCACGGGGATCCCAACCCTGCTCCGGCTCCGGGCCATTCCCGCTCCCATTCCCTTGGGAAGGGCAGCCCAGCCTCACACTCCCTGCAGGTTTTAGGTTTTCCACGGCATTTCCCAAGCCTAGAAAGGGACAGGAGGCTGATTTAGGACCGGAGCAGCGGGATGGATCCCACCCCGTGCCAGCAGCACCCAGGAGCTGGGAAGAGCTGGGCTCAGGAGGAATCTGTCCTTCCCAAATCCCATTTTGCTTCCAGCTTCCGTGCCCGGGCTCACCCCTCTCTGTTCATTGTAAAATTTCTTGTATAGTATTTAACCACTGAGTTTCTTTGCCCTTTTCCATTGTGCTCCCGTGATCCACTGGTGAAGGTCCCTGGATTTTTGTTTTTCCCCCCTTGGATAATGTGTAGTTATATGAGAATCTGTTTTTAAATGTACAGATATTTTGCTACAAAATTGGTGCAGTTTTTTATGGTTTTTACACTTTTTTTCCCCCCTCTCCCTCCCTCCCTCCCTCCCTCTTCAGCCTCTGGGTAATATTGTAAATATTGTTTAAAAAGGAAATAAATGCATCAAGCCTGTGCTATACAATCGGAATGTTATTTTAACTTATAGTTTTTGTTTTTATATTTAACTCAAAGGACAGTTTTGGGACTCAAGAGTTACCACTTTGACCAATTCCCAGGAGTTTTTTTCCTTGGAAAAACTGCCAAGTTTTGCATTTGCAGCACCGCGTTCTTGACCTGCTAAAAGAGAACATGCCACTGCTGGAAGGAGCACTCAGATCCAGGAAAACTGGAAAACGTGGAATTGCAATTTCAGCACTTGTTGGGGTTTAAGCACTAAATCTCATTTCCTTCAGCTCAAAGGTATTTTTTTAATTCAAAATGAGAAAACGAAAGCCAAGCTGGCATGTTCTCTTGGGTATTTTTCTAGTCCTAGATCTGCTTCTTTAGCAAGGTTAGAAGTGTTTTCTAAAGCAGTTCACGTTCCTTTTCCTGGTCTGTTCCTGCCATAAATCAAATAAAATATTTACACTACTACACTGAGATCCAGAGGGGTTTTTTTTTTTTTGGGTCACTTTTACCTGGTTTTGTCTTTTTTTTTTTTCCCCAAAAAATGGTGATATTTGCCAGGAGTTTGTGTGGATGGAGACTGAAAGGATTTGCAGCATCAATTTGTTCTTTTTTTTGTACTCTGGAAGGAATTTGGGGTGGATGCTCCTGGGAGATAAATGGGGATTAATATTTGCCAGAAATGCACTCAAAACAACCCAAATATTTAAGGCCCTAAACTGAACAACTTCTTCTTAAAAACTCAAATTTAATTTTTAATAGGGTTTAATAAAATCATTCTGAAGGGAGGGGTCAGGATTAACCAGCACAGCCAAGAGTGATGGACACAAGTTTAAAAATAATTCAGTAATTGATAAAAAAGGAACGTTTTGGCTGAAATTCCTTCCAGTTTCCAGGTGGGAATGCAGGGGTTGAGCTGTGCTGGGGATGCCACAGGAAAAAAATGGGGCTGGGAAGAGGAAAAAGAGGAGGAAAACAGGAAAAAAAAAAAAAGCCTGAACTCAATTCCTGGAAAAGTCAATCCTGGTTTAAAAGCAGGCTCAGCTTAAGCTGAGTTTATTCCAGTAAAGTGAATTAAGATGTGGAGAAAACCCCACCTTGGGAATAATTGACATTCCCACTTTTTTGTTTTTAATGGAAAAATAAAGAGAAACCTTTTAGGGGGGATATTCCCTTGGGAACAGCTTTTTCCTGGAATTTATGTGGATGCAAGGGAATCAGGAAGTTCCTCCCTGTTTGCAAACCCTCAGGACCTGTCACACTCTAAATCCTTCTCCCAACTCCACGCAAGATTCCAGGGGGAAACAGCAGGATTGGGATGTGCTCTCCCATCCCAAAGCATCCCAGGAAAAATCCCAAAGCATCCCAAGAGAAATCACGAAGTGTTCCAGGAAAAATCTCACACCATCCCAGGAAAAATCCCAAAGTGTTCCAGGAAAAATCCCAAAGTATCCCAGGAAAAATCCCAAAGTGTTCCAGGAAAAATCTCACACCATCCCAGGAAAAAAATCTCACATCACCCCAGGAAAAATCCCAAAGCATCCCAGGAAAGAATGGAATTCCACCTCCTGCATTTTGTATTTCAAATAACTCATTTCCATCTCAGGCTGCTCTTACGGATCCTGAGCCTTGTGACCACCCCGGGCAGAGAATTCCCGGGATAAATGGATCCTCTGGGTGCTGCTGCACTGCTGGAAGTGGTCAAAATCCAGGAAAACAATTCCTGAAGTGGAATCTAAAGAGTGTTCCCGGAGGTTCAGCGAGTGGTCCAGCGGCTCAGAGCTGTCCAGAGCATTTAGGGAGAAATGAATACCAGTACATGCTAAAAGACAAGGTTTAATCATCGATAAAAATGTACAAAAATATTCCAAGGACAGCGGCTTCCCAACTTTCTCACCGAGCAGGGGCTGGAAAACAGGGCTGGAGCTGCTCCCTCCTCCCTCCTCCGGGCTGCGCTGGGACATGCTGCAGCAGGCTCTTAAGGCAACACATGGAATCGCGTTGGACATTGGAATTTTATTCCTGAAGTTTCGGAAGGGGGAGAGGGGAAGGTGGAGGGGAACGCTGGAGTCACAGCCAGGCCTGGCCGGGGGTGGGATCAGGGAATGGGATCAGGGAATGGGATCAGGGAATGGGATGAGGGGGTGGGATCAGGGAATGCCGGGTGGGGTTGTCCCACTCACTCCCTCTGCTGGCACAGCGGGACAGTTCCCATCCCACATTCCCGGGATTTGGGATCCATGGCATCGGGGACAATTCCCATCCCTCATTCCTGGGATTTGGGATCCATGGCATCGGGGACAATTCC
>JAVTVJ010002065.1:0-22997 GCA_034509425.1 Eopsaltria australis
CTAATTTTATCAGAGATGTAGTACTTAGTAAGAATAATATTTCATAGTTATTTAATATTTCATTTAAAGGGATGACCATTAGGATAATGATTCCTGTAACAAAACAGCATGCTTTATGATGTCTGCACATTGATATTCATAAACCTTTTTTGCATGGCCACTATTAATTTGCGTGCCAAATGATACCAGAAGTCATCCCCTCTCTACTCTGTTTACTTCTTCCTTTAGTAGGTCCTTTCCCCTTCTTTTTATATTTTTATAATCTTGTATTGGAAATAACTGATACTTTTATCCCCTCAAATATTCTTAGTAGGTTGTAAAATCTTAGCAGATTAAAGCTCAGACAGTCAGAGTATCATCACTAAAAAGGCAGGAATATTTTATAAATATTGCATTATTGACAAGAATAATTATGTTACTCGAATATGATGCCTTGTCCATGCATTTAATATCTGTGACTATTTCTTTCATACTAAATGTTATCTTGAGCATCCTATAAAAATTATCTGTAGTTAATGTTGGTCTTTGAAAGGGGAGACAATAAGACCCAGAAAAGACAAAGAGGCGCCTCTGAAATAATGTAGGTAATAGGCACTGGAGGCTGCAAATGTGGTTTGCAATAAGAGCTCAAATCTTTTGTCTAGCCATTCAGCAATTGAGATTACTTTACTTTTCCTTTACTGTTACTTCTGCTTAAAAAACCCTTTTTTTTTCAGATTTTATTTGAAAGGTATGAATGTATGGCCTGGCAACTTGTTAAACATTAATATGATTTTCAGATAGGCAATTAATGATAAAATGCTGTCTCTTTACTATTTTTACATATTTTCTATAAGAAAAAGTGAAAGACTGCAATTATTGTCTAGAGTCACAAGAACAACATTAAGGTCCTGATGTTGCCAGTGATTCATTGTAAATATTGACAAGCATGAGCAAGTGAGCCATCTTGAAGCACAGGCTGCACTACCATTCTTTAGAGTAAAGGACACTGGGGTATATTTTCTTAAAGCAAAGATTTTAGGCATCATTTGAAAATGATGGTGTTTTGACATCTTTTATATAAAAATATAAAACAGGCATGACATTACTTAGGCTGCAGTTCCACTGAATGCTCTTTGTGGGTTTTAGCTCTTGTCCTCATTTATGATACTGCAGAACCATTCTATGGAATAATAGTTTTGAGGTTCACCATTTTCCTCTATTTATTTTGGATAAAATAAGACAGTTACTTCTTACAGTGTGTGTGTGTGTGTATGTATAGATAGTTACCTGACACAGTTTTAATAATTACACATTCATTTGTTAAAATATTATGTGTCAATACTGCCTTGCTCAATAGTGCTCATGCACTGATACAAAAGACTACCTTTTCAAATTTGGGTATTATGCATGCATTTCTCCACTATATGAGGACTGTGTGTAGTACTTGAATGCTTAATTTTACCATCTGTCTAGGTCAATAACATAAAAATAAATTGTGAAATAAAGCAATTCACTAAAAGTTTGGTAGCTCGCTTCAAATTGAATGAATCTCACTGTGTGAAATTAAAAATTAAAAAGGATTCTTCCTCCCCATTCAATTCCAGTCCTGTTGCTCATTGTCCATCCATAAGGATTAAATGGGAGATGGATTTATTCATCACTGTGGCAGATACGAAGAGTACAGCCCATCTTCCCTCCTTAGAGCAGGTGCTCACCTTCAGTCTTGTTCTGAATCACAGTTTTGAAGGGAGCAGATGCCCTGCTGGGCATCAGACCACTTGTGAATATCCATCATATAATGAATGAAAAGAAGTTTCATACTGATTCTCAGATTTCTAATGCTTGTGCATCCTTGAACTGCTGTGGAGAAGATGATGGATTGCTGGTTCAGGATATATTTCTTCTCAGTCTTGAAAGAGCAAAGTAGGCCACTGCAAGCAGTCAGTTAAAAAAGGCTGTCTCATCCTCCTCCTTCCAGAAGCTGCTAATGGGAAGAGAGAAGAGGTTTGAAACTGGAAGATTGATATGACATGTCCACTGCATAACAACACTTAGAGGAGGCCCTCTACTGGCTGCTTTCTCCCAGAGTAACTCTTAAATTGGGAAAGGGCCTGTAAGCTTTCTCCTTCACTGATTCAGAGATTCACAGAATCACAAAATGGCTGAGGCTGGAAAGGGGATGGAGGAGGTCACCAGGTCCAATACCCATGCTAAAGAAGGGCCATCTACAGCCAGTTGTCCAGGACTGTGTTCAGACAGCTTTTCATAGTCTCTGAGGATGGAGATTCCATCATCTTCCTGAGCAATCTGTGTCAGTGCTCAGTCAGCCTCACCATGGAAAAGTGTTTCTTGTTTTCCATGTGGAACCTACTGTGTTGTAATTAATTACATAAATTAAAACTTTTTATCCAAAAGGTACAGAGTTCAAATTTTGCGCTGCACCTCCTGAATCCCTTCCAACCCCAACCATTCTGTCAGCCTGGGTAGTTCTGTAATTGAAACTGGGCATGGTATTAGAAGTCTGCTCAAACTGTATTGCACTACTCTTCCAAAAGAAAGCTGTTCACAGGCTACATAAGCTGCCTCACTGGGTCAGCCTAAGGGCTTGTCTGCTTTAGCATTTTGCCACCAACAGTGACTGCAGCTTACATCAAAATGCAGAAGTCTGAGGAAGCATATTGATTGCTCTAATAACACTCTGTTTCAACGTTTAGGATTTTAACAGCTAGAGAGGGTGTTTGGGCTGTCATATTTAATAAGCACTGAGGAATTTATCCTTCTAGACTTTATCTAATCTTTTTTGAAGCTAGTTATGCTTTTAGCTTCTGTAATATCCTATGGCATTGAGCCTGAAAAAGCAATTATATAACCTTCGAAGCACTTCTTGTCTTTGTTTCTTTTAAGCCTGCTTAAATACATAGTCACTATGTGCTTTACTGCTTATACTATGAAAAGAGTGGTTAATCATGTCTTTATTCAGCTCCATATCCTTTATGACTTTATAGGATTGAGTCATATCTCCTGGTGTGCCTGTTTGAATCCATACCGTCTTCATCTTGTTTAGTCTTGGATCCTTCATATCTCTGTTCCGTGGAGCTTTTCTTTTTCTAGGATGTCAAAACTCTCACATTTTGTAGATCACATAGAATACGTATATTCAATTTATCAATAAGTGTGAGCTAATTTTTACTTAATTTCTTTCTTTCACTTTCATGAATGGTCATGCTTTGGTATTCCCACTGAAGGTCTTTTGGGGTCCATACTGAAATTTTAAAACAGCAGTTCTTACTTATTTCGTCTTAGTATATTTTTTTTGTGCAATAGGTCACGTATTTACATCTGCTTATAAAAATTAATTTACTTTTTGGTCTGGAATAATGAAACGTGAATGGAAAAGGACTATAGAACACACAGTAAAGGTCATTCCCCCCTTTAACTTCGGGATGATTGAAAAAAGGATGGAATTCATGAAGAGAGTAGGGTAAATCTAAGCATTCACTTGAGTACTTGCATGTGGCCTAGATTTCTAGCCAATGGATATCTACTCAACAGAAGCACATGATTCAGCTGTCTCTGATGTAGACATCTACCAGATCCCTGTAGGGTCTGGCTGAAATTATTATTAATCTGGAGCTCAGTCCAGTCTCTTTTTATGAGATAGGTTACTTGTTTTCTAATGGAGAAAAGCACACAGTTCCTTTTTCAACTATCTCACAGTCCTGCCTGTGCACAGTTCCTTGATTTCAGTGAATCAGAGTTCAAGCAAATCTGAGTTCATTCTGGGTCACTCATTCTTAAACAGTCCTAGATTCTGCTGCAAAGCTCCCTTCTGAACAATCTGCTATGGAGTTAGTTTCTCTTACATGTGTCCCTTTGCCTCTGATTTTTATAAAGCACTTCACCTATTTCTCATTAGTAGAACAGATGCTGAATATTAGATGCTTGAATTAATTAAGTCTATTTGAAGAAAAGAGCCAAGGATAAATTTAGCAAAATGACTTTCAGAATACTTAGGCAGTTGCAGTTTTGGTTTGTTTTTTTTTCTTTTGTGCAACAGATTCTGTATTGTTTTCCCTCCCTTGCTAAAAAAAAGCAGTACTGTCACAGTTTCCTTAGAAAGATGAATGTTTGAAAAGTTTCCCATTTCAAAAAGACTTTTTTTCCTTTGCATAGTTCAGATTTGGAGTGAAATGGCAATTCTTCTGGGCTGGGTGGAAGATTCCTTGCCTGGTGTAGAATTGCATGATTCCTTGCCTGGTGTCTCGATTATGGAATTCCCTCACTATAGAATTCTTGTTATAGACATCTGCCTTTTATCTTGTAGGGTTTCTTTTTTGGTTTCTTTCTTTTGGTCTGGTTTGGATTTTTTTTCACTTGTTAGGTTGTTTCTGTTGTTTTATTGTTTTGGGTTTTTCTAATCCAAACTAGAGTGATCTGAATAGAAACCTTTAAATATAAATAGAAAGGAAAAAAAAAACCCACCAAAAAAACCAAAAAAGAAAAAAATGCATTTTTTTGCGTAAACAAACCACTCATAAATCTGTGGGTAACTCAAGAGTGCAGACAAGGTTATATGTTTGTATGGCATACAGGGAAAAGTTTACTGTAATTCACAATAATCTATTCCAACAATTTTTAGCATTTCACTCAATTTCAATTCTATTTTACATCTATCCCAGGGTCTGTACATGGACTTCCTTCAAATGCAGGTCTTTTTAAAGTGTTGCCAATTGTATATATGAAACAATTTGAAATTGAAGCAAATATTAACAAAAAATATGAGCAGTTTAGTTGGTTTACAATATAATTTGGAGTGTCTTCTACTTTTGATTCTGATGTCTAGTATATTAAATTGGGAATATTGGATAACTCTGCTACCATTATGAGGAGGTCATAAAATAGAAAATATTGATTTCCTTTCATTTTTTTCTTTGTGCTGGGGAGGTCTTTGAGGCTTTCTAAAAATAATTACAGCTATAAGAAAGACATGATTAAGATGTTGTGGAAGTGTGAAAAACAGGACCTATAAGGGAAAAGGTTTGCAGAAGATGCTTTCTGTTAATAGAAGCTGGTTTATAGATAAAATGTTTTGTGTACAAGCTAGCAATTGGATGTAATAACTGCTTGCTGCAAGGATAGCAGCTGTGACAAGGACTTGAGGACATTGAGCAAGGCAAAAGAAATTTGTGGAGTTTAAATATATGTGACAATTCAGAACAAATTTGCAGACCCCTTGCAATCAGTTTGTTTTTCCACTTAATTCTAAGAAGTCTGTAATCCAACTTCTTACTTGCAGAATTCAAAACATCAGCTCTCAAATTATGTTCTGAGGGCTGCTGGTGTTGTAGGAACTGTCCACAAAACTCCATTCAACATTTACTGGTGGCCTCATTAGGTCTGTGGATTAAAAGCTGAGATCTGTGTCTAGTATTAGCATTATCATGTTCAGGGCTTGTGTGATTCCACGGATGCTGTGGGGTCTATAACAATTCTGAGAATCAAAAGTGGTAAAACTGATATGAAAATTGTCAGCTAGTAATTGAGAGCTAATAGCCACAGGTTAATTATCAAACTGCGTCCAACTACGAAAAGAAGGCAGCACATTTAAAAACTGCTTGAGCGTAGTATTTTCTGTCCCAAGAGGAAAGAAAACAGTTCATTTCAGCTTGTTTTTCTTTTTGTTAGATTAGGCTTTTCCACTGTCTAAATTATAACAATGATAACTGATATACTCTGAAGTTTCTTTCTATTTTTAAAATAGAGCCAGTGAAAACTCAAGAATTAGTTCCTAGCCCACTGTGATAATAGAGGAAGTGGTTCTACCTTAAACTAAACCGTAAAAATTTAACACACATATTTAATTGTGAACAATGAAATTTGAAGGTCAGCTCAGACTGAGTGTCTTGGTAAATATTGGTTTTTTTTCCTGTGGTTCAAAAACATTGTCATATCTACTTTGATACTGGCTTAGGTTGAACAAATCACACCCAAATGTAACGTTATAATGACCTATCTTGTAGTGTATCTAAGGGAAGAGCATTATGCATGAAGAACCAGATTGCCTTTTGTAACTCATATTTGTTTTTCAAAGCATTTTAAACATATTTGACTCCTCATAAAAGGATTAACTGCTTTATTACATTTCAGTTGAATGGCTTGTTGTAAAACACTCATATCTCTATAATCAATTAAAACATTACTTTGTTTTACACTGCTTCACAATATTATTCTATGTGCTAAATAAAAGTTGTACATTGGTTTGGAAGAATCGGTGTTTACATGAACTCCATAATAATACAAGATTTAAAGTTTTCCTTGTGCATAGCTATTTTTGACAAGTCTTTATTTTCAAATGTTCATGCTGAGCTTAAATGTTTTGCTGTTTTAAATGTAAATTAAACAAATCTATAATTCCAAGATACTATTTTGTTTCAATTTACCTTGTATTTTTAGTTAACTTAAATAATTTTCTTTTTCTTTTATTGTTGTGATCTGTTGTCTGTTTTGTCTGTTGCATGTCCAGGGTTCTAAGGTTAGTATTGCTGCTGTAAGTTTCAGTTTTTTGCATTTTTAAAAATACTCATTTTTGATCATTTAATATTTGACTTTTTTTTTACTATTATTATCCTTACTATTATTTTCCTATATCATACAGAGGCATGTGAATAGGAGTATATTAAGTGTAGTGATTAACTTTGCCTACCATATTTCCCCTAATAACTTCATGCGTTGTCAATTATGGTGCTTGCTGTTAGCTCCTGAACTGAATGTAGTCCAGTCTGGGAGCTCATTTAAGTTATAAATGAAGGTGTCAGTAGATAAACTCTTTATGTCCTGAACATGTTCATTATATGGGAGACTTGCTACTGCTCTTAAATTACACTAAGTAGTCATAGAATGGTGATCAGTTCACTTTTCAATGAGTTTTGGAGACAGCACTGTCTAAAATATTGGTGATACTAGAAAACAGCTTGATCAATAATGGAATATATTTTAATTACACTATTACAATACCAGTGTACTGTACTTAACCGGTAGAAGTGATGGTAAGTTTGGTGTCAAAAAACTGTCAGTCATTTTTTTTTCTCCATGTAGCAAAATTTTAGGGAGATTTGTAAAAAAAAAAATAAATATTTAATTCAAAGTTTGCTAAAATGGCCTAAAGTCTTATATTAAGTGAATTTGCTACATAACTTGTAAAAATAAAAAATCAGTAGATATTCTGAGAGGTTTGAGACTGATTGGTACAATACAGTTGAAACTTGACAAAGATCAACATCAGGCTGTCAACCGACTGCAGGCAAGGCTGATGTTATTTCAAGCACGAGTTCAAAGTTCAAGTTCCCATAACCACATATGAGTTTTTCTAGCAGGCTGTTATGGCTATAGATTTTTGCAAATATATTTTCTTTGGGTGAGTGCTTTCAAAAAATCTTCTTCCAGTCTCTTATAAAAAACACAGCAACCTATTTTTCCAGAAAGTAGGAGTGCACTGCAAAATAAACAGGGGAGCCCTGGCCAAAGAAGATAGGAGATAGCATGAAAATCTTTATTCTGAGTGTTGTCATTTTACTATTTTTCTGATATTATTGGGCAGTTCAGACAGATGACAGCCCTTCCCAAATCACTCATGTAACCAACATGCTACATCCTTAAGAGAAATTAAATGAAAGGCTATCTATCATTATGGTGACACATGCCATTTTGTATCTTTCATCTTTCAAAACAACTGATTCCTTAATACTGTTTGGCACAGTTTGCACTTTTATCATTTTGGATGTAAAAATATTCTTAAAAGTAAGCAATGAGTGAGGCTAATAATGTTTTAGGAGTATGGAAAAAAAGGAATTTGTGGTTTTCTGTATTTTTTATTTCCTTTGGAAGGAAATGACCTTAAGCACACAAAATATATTTTTTTAATAGATACTTCTTAGGAAATTAATAAAAGTAGAGAAGCACAATGAAAGTACTTTTCAAAGGGACCAGACTGTGTGCTCAGAAAGTCTTGCAGTTGGAAAGCTTGTTGACAATCAGTAAGAATCAGCCACCTTTAAACAAATTTTGAAATAGTATTTAGGCATATAATTCTGGACATAAACAAGTATCACACATTCCTGTTTTCAATTTGCCTAGCTCCAGAGGTAAAAGTGTTTAAACAGATATTTATTTTTTGGATTAAGCTGACTGCTCCTCACTTATCTGCACTGTTAAATAACTGAAGTCATTTAAAAAAACATGACTCTGGACATTTAAGTGTCTTTTTGGAGAAAAACATATTAGCGTTCAGAAATATTGAACTCATTCAGAAATTTTCTGTCGGTTTCCACTAAGGAGAGTCCTACACTACATTAGGAAAGAAACAGCAACTTTCTGAGACATGTGAGCTGCACGCCATGTCACTTGTCCATTTTTTACTTTCCCTCGGTTGTTGTTGTGGAGGTAGCAAACATAGTTGGAGAATTGGACTCTGTCAGGATTCTATATGCTGTAAACATTCCAGGGAAAATCGATTCATGGAAACAGAGTGCAAAACTGTATGTTTTTTCTCACTCCACTCCTGACATTTTCTTGTTTATGTAAAAGAACATAGAAAAGTAAAATCCATACACAGAGTAATTCCTTTAATCTGTTGCCTGTATGCATAGCCTATGCAAGAATATAAGAATATGTTGCACCCTTTTACACCATGCATTGTTTTATTATCTGCCCATACTTTCTCTTTATGTAATTGCTGATAACTTTCTCATTTATACTGGACTTTTTCTCATCTATTACAGCATGTAAATGTAAATATTTTTCTCACTCTTCATGCTGTCTTACTTTGAATTTCACTTGTGTTAATGGTGTCAGTAGGAGATTTTTTAAAAAAATTAAATCTGTCTGTCATTAAGCATAAAAATTTAGATTTCTATGTGTATGTGCTGTCTTTATATTTCAGTTGTGTTCAAACTGTTTAATTCAATTATCTCCTTTTAAAGACTGAATTGGAAAATATTGAAGTGACACAAGGGATGTCGTCAGAGACAGCAGTAACGTTTCTCAGCCGTCTGATGGCAATGGTTGATGTACTTGTATTTGCCAGTTCTCTAAATTTTAGTGAGATTGAAGCTGAAAAAAACATGTCTTCTGGAGGTCTAATGCGACAGTGCCTAAGGCTTGGTAAGTCAGCAGGCAGGATGTATTGAATAGTTACTTACAGATCAATGAGTTGCAATGGATCAAATAGTGACACATAGGAAAGGACCTTGAAAGTAGAGTCTGATGTGATAAAATAAAAATCCCATTTATTATTGATTTGATACTTTTTTAAGGCCGATTCAATTTCATCATAAGAAATATGTCTGAAAATGTTCTTCCTTATATATTCCAAGTTGCATATCTTCAGGGAGAGTAAAAATATTGAAGTCAGTAAACAGATGATATTTTTTCTTAAAGCTGCTTTGCTCCATGTTGCAGATTTTCTTATCCAAGTCTCCATTTGTAGGACTCTTTATAGGCTACGTAAGATAAAAGGAGTGGGATACTTGTGCAGATATTGTAGACCTCAATATATTTTGCAACAGAATGGCATTTATCTTCACTGTTTATTATTATTCATACCACTTATTATGTTACTGATAATTTTACTGCTCCTGGTATAAAATTTGTGGGTTATTCTCAGTTATCAATTTTTAATCAGATTTTTAATTACTGCCTACTAGTAATGAGTGCTAATTGATGTTCTAAATATGATATTGAGAAAATGTTCTAATTTTTGGCGTTTTCTTCTTTTAGTTTGTTGTGTGGCTGTGAGGAACTGCTTAGAATGCCGGCAAAGGCAAAGAGAGAGAGTAAACAAGACATCAATAATTGGTGGTAAAACTCAAGATGCTCTTCAGGGTGTAACTGCCTCAGCAGCAACCAAGGTAACTGAGCCTTAAGTAATCAACAGCAATGATGACAAGTCTGAAACACTGCTTTTTAGAACCAGAAAATAATTGTAACTGCCTTCTGAAATAACTGGAGAAAAGTTAGGTTTTTCCTGTTAACTGGTTTATGATAAAAATGTGTGAGGAGGCTTATTTAAAAGATGAAAACTTTGATGCAGGGGTGTGACTGGAGCAATTCTAACCAGATTTTGCACTCTTGCTTGGCCTACTAGAAAGAACAAGTCCCCTTACTCACCTCTGCCCTGCATAGATTTTTTGTTCCATCCAGGTACTTTCCAGTTTTCATGAAATCCTGCAATTGCATCTCTGTCGGTGGAATACCTGAGTTTCAATAGCTTCAACAGACCTTTGAATGCATATTAGGCATCACTACTTACTATCTGCTTTTATGAGTGAATTTTATTGAATATTAAGTTACCGTTTAGTTTTTCCAGTGTCATTAATTCCCTAATTCTGTTTCTTTAACTTATTCACAGCTTTAAGACTTTGGGGATACAAAAATTAAAATCTGAAATAATTTGGCAGAGCCCATGACTAAAATACAAGATGTAAAAGATCCTTTCTCTTTTGCTATTATGTTTTCTCTACTAAATTCAGTGTTTTTTCTTCTCTAAAGACTTTTTCAAATAGCCTTTACAAAGTTAACTCCTTTCACGATATTATTTCATTAAATCTCACAAAGACATTACATTTTTCAATATTGTCACATTCATTGCAAGGAAAATCACTATAAGGAGACTTCTAGATGTTCAGGCCTCACATTTAATACATTTTATTTTTTAAAAGTAGCATGCTATTGTATGTTTTTTAAATAGTAGCAGTTATTTTATAAGTAGCCTCTAATAAGTCTCAGTAAATTAAACATTTTTTTAATATTTCTGTTCAGCATTTTCAAATGTCACATGCATATTAGAAATAATTTATCATTCTTCTATGAAAGAACTGTGATCTGAAACAAACTTTTGCGTGCAAATTATTATCTTAACTCTGTCTAGAGATACAGTTGTTCCAAACTACTGCAAAAATGTAAGAATTTATATCTAAATAGCTAATACAATAATTCAAAATATCACTTTATTTGTAGAGCCCTTACCTGAGTATTATGTGGAAAGCATATTAGTAGTAGCATATTATCAAAGATGGATGTAATAGCTAAAAAATTATGTCAAGGTTCTAACAGAAATGCTTTGATATTTTGAGGGGACAAAAAAAATCTCACTACCTTTTATTTTTAGACTCCCCTTGAAAATGTCCCTGGAAATCTTTCTCCCATAAAAGACCCTGATAGGCTTCTTCAGGATGTTGATATTAATCGTCTACGAGCAGTTGTTTTTCGTGATGTGGTGAGTAATTTGCACTGTAATTCTTTCTTCTGCAAAATCATCAGTTATGATTTGAAAGAGATTTTGATTGTACCTGAACTGAAAATATCCTTCATGTGTCACACTTCATATATCATCTGCAAACTATCTGCTTGTGACTTTGTAACTATCAGCCACCTTCTGCACTTAAAATTTTATTGATTATGTTATTTGACATTAGTAGTTAACTGTGTTTAACACTCAGCCTTAATCTTATACTAGCCAAATAATCATAGCCAAGATAAATCAGTTGAGACTTACATTGATTAAAATTGTATTGCTGAAGGTGTCAAGTATTTGTCCAACCAGGTTAGAAAGAAGAATTAGTATATATGTTATAGAAACGCAGCAAATCAGTTTGTAAACACAATTCTCAGTTCTGCTGAACATATTTATGTATGTAAACATATATAAAAATGTTTTTCAGATTTTTTTGCAATGGTTTTTAGCACAAAATGGCACCACAATGCACTTGTTTTTGAATGTAGTACAATAGGAATTATAATTGTATACCTGCAAGTACATATGTTACGTTTAAACTTCTCCAACCTGAGTTCAAAGTAGCAATCTTCTGTCACCTATTCTTTACTTAACTAATGGAGAAAGAGTACAAGAATCATGTTTCTGGAACTTATATGAAAGAAATTAATAAGAGAATTTCTAGTTATTTTAAGAATTGCAAAAAACGTGCAGCCAGATTAAATAACACCCAGAAAACATGGAAAACAAGCGCTGGATTTGTAGTAGAAAGTACATACTTGTGGAGTTGAGAAAAGATGAAACTACTGCAGGAGTAGATAGAAACTGAAGTCTTAATTTTTATCATGTTAAGTTTTACATAATAATAATAAAAGACATTTAAGTTGAACTACAGCAACGTAATTTCAATCAGGATATTATCTAAGCTGTAGATGGCAGTTTCCCTTGAACAGCAGATTACGTGGAATGAGAAGAAAAGAAGACAGCAAAGTTATAGTGGTTCTGGCTTTCACTTAAATCAGTCTTGGAAACCTAGGATTGCTGATGACAGCTCCTGTGGAAAGGGAAATCAGAATGTATGAGCTAGAATTTATTTCTGGAAGAAAAACAGTGGTATCTTCTCCCTGGTTTTACAGGAAGCTGTTATGCCCACTTATGCATCCAATGTCGGCTAGAGAAACATTAGTGAGCTTAGATTTCCCTCTCAGCCACTATCCTTTACCTCCTACTGTCAGGGGCCGTCACAATCCCATCTTTGGGGCAGCAGAAGACAGTTGCCCTTGCTGCCAGGAAGCCTTTAAAGCACTCTCAGGGTAGAGTCAAACCTCTGTTTTGAAAAGTCCATTGGCTCCCCAGAGACCGAGATTTGTGTAGTTGCTGAATTACTTCCAAAATTCTGTACTTAATATGTGCTTTGTGTGTGTAGTACTCCACTGACAATCCACTAAGCCTTCTGCATTATCCATTTGCTCCTATGCTGGCAGAAGCAGCATTTCAGAAAGGTATTATCTATTAAGCCTTGTGATGATCTTGTACGAAAATTCTATGAAAATATTCACTACTCTAGATGTGTTTCTCTTTCCCCTGGCACAGGACGACAGCAAACAAGCTCAGTTCCTAGCTCTGGCAGTGGTTTACTTCATCTCTGTCCTGATGGTCTCCAAGTACCGTGACATCCTGGAACCACAGCGAGAAACTGCGAGATCTGGGAGCCAGGCAGGTAGAAATATCAGACAAGAAATAAATTCACCAACAAGTACAGGTAATTTTTTTTACTTCAAATGTTGTGAGATTTATTTTTTTTAATTTTTTTTTTTAACTGTAATTTTTTTACTACAAAGTATTTTTAGTGGGTGGCTTAAGGTCCTAATAGGAAATTACATACTACTTTCTTCCTGTATAATAATTTGGGGTTTTAAAACACACAGGCATATTTCAGGTATTCTCTATATTTGCTTATAGGATGTTACTAATTTTCATTTGTATATTTTTTTATGTCTTTATTTTTCTTTAATTTGAAAATAATTAAAAAAATAGAAAACACAACCAAACAGGGCTCCTGCTGGAGTTAAAGTTGTAAAGTACAAAGTAGCTCACCAAAAATCTTCCTGAATCTGTTATATGCTAGGAAGAAAAGATATCTTTATACCATGAAGTGAATAAACAGAATACACAGCTGCTTGCCCACATGAGCTCATTTTGTTTGAGTGAGGTTTGTGAAAGGGTAGTAGTAGTAGAGGACTGAGTGCTTTCTTGGACTCCTACTGTATTGGTGCCTGCATTTTAAAGCCTATGGTAACAAGATAATAAAAAAAATTTGCTATTGCCTTCTTTGACTGAGCTGTTTGTGATTTGTTTTAGTAGTAATGGTTTTACTGGCATGCGTTTTTCAGCCCAAAAGGGAGGGAGTCTGTTAGCTCTCAGAACCTGTTAGAAGTGAGGGATGCAAACTTTACCCCTCTTTGTTTCAAATATTTTGCACTCAGGCCAGTATTTTATTTTCAAGTCTTATTAGATTGATTATAACTGTACCTTCTGTGTTAAAAGAGTTGAAAACTGGAGCTGAATTTGTCCACAAATTTTTTGTGTATGTTTTTGTTCTTGTATTGCTCTTTAATTGCTTTCTTCATTTACGGAGTTGCTAATTTTCATTCTTCATAGAATTTTTCTTCCAATTTGTGCCATATTTACATTTAGTCATTATTTTATGATTCATCATGATGTTTTAATTTGCTACATTTACATGATTTTCTAAAGTCAATGTGCTTGTAGGCTTCCCATTTAAAGGAGACTACATGAATGTAGTCAGTTAAGAGAAATCATAATTTTTTTTGCCTTCCTGATTAATTGCTATGGTTCTGAACTAAGAAACTGCTACTTTCATCCATGATTGTCTGCCTATTTGCTTGTTTATATCTATCTATCTATCTATCTGTGTCTCTTTTTCCCTATAAATGTTGCTCTTGAAGTGCCCAAATAATAGGTATGCTGTTTCCTATCTCTTGATACAGAAATTGCTTTTTTTCTTTTAGAAATGCTTTTTTTTTTTTTTTTTTTGTTGATAATACCATATTTGCATGTTTCAATGAGATAGGATATCTGTCATGGATCCACAGTGGACCAGGCCACACATGAATACTAGCTGGCTCACATTTGATTCCATGATTTTCTCCACAGTTGTGGTCATACCATCTATCCCTCACCCAAGTTTGAACCATGGATTCCTTGCCAAGTTAATTCCTGAGCAGAGCTTTGCCCACTCATTTTACAAAGGTAATATTAACATCATCTCCTAACCTGTTTGGGTGTTCTTATTTAATGTAATGCACTTCAAGAACTAAATGTGATGTTACTGTTGATAAATAAGTATACGCCTCAGGTTACATGGAGATCAGACCTGATGACACCTTTAAAACTTTAATTTCCTGCCTACATTTTTCTAGAAAATCTCTCTCCCACTTTTACTACAATTTATTATTTTTAATTATTATAAAATAAAAGGAAGCAATTTAAAAAAACCCAAAAAGAAACAGTCAGGAGAAGGGAATGGATATAGGAAAATTTAAATGCTTTTGGTTTGTGATTATTCTGCTACAATATTAGGTCCATAAAAATAAAATCAGGCCTGTTTTAAAAATATTGCATACCACATGAAGTGTAAAGTAGTTTTGTAGTATTCCCTTTCCCTATATCTTTTCCTGTTCTTTTGCCTTCCTTTCTCGCTTTTTTTCTTGCCTTCCTGATGGTATGTAAACCTCTGATATTGTA
Source organism: Eopsaltria australis (assembly GCA_034509425.1). Lineage (NCBI taxonomy): Eukaryota > Metazoa > Chordata > Aves > Passeriformes > Petroicidae > Eopsaltria > Eopsaltria australis. Next base: position 15,020 of record JAVTVJ010002065.1, read on the forward strand.
CGTGAGTTATTTTATGCCTGTTAGTTAATGTGCTGTGCTGTGTTTCTCTCGAAGGAAACCAATTTTTCTACCAAAGCAACTATTATATGTTTTGGGCCTGATTTGTTTGTTTTGTTTGTTTGTATGTTTTAATATTCTATAAAGTAGAAACATGGGGGGGTTTTAGTCATTTCTTGAGAAAGAGAGGGTTACCTGAATGTAACTTTACCCAAGTTTTCATGTACATTTCCACAATTATTTGCATGCGCTGTGCTGTGAACACAGAGTGTAAAATAATTTTAAAAATTTAATCTGATGAAAATGTTCTTGGTACAATTTTGTAAAATCTCACTGGGTAAAAAGGCTGTTTTATAAAAAGCATAAGCAATTTAGAATGCATCCAGTTTATAAAGAACAGAATTGTTAACATCCTAGTTCAGTAATAAGGTGGCTTATGATTGTTATATGCTGTTCTGGGACTATTATGTTAAAATACTTATTACACCAACAAACTATCACTATGTTAATCTGGCATTTCTTGAGCTTTGATGTGTGCATGTATATATGTTATAAATTGCTTTAATTTATAACAATGTGTAAGCCAGGGTTTGTGATTTTGATTCATTAAATTATTGCCTGCCATACAGAGAAAAAATATTTTGTATTACTCAATATTGTATTATTATATGATATAGTATTATTTATTGTACTTTTTTTACCTTGAGTTCAAGTAAAATGGTTTTGAAATAGTTCAATAGAGCTACATTAAAAGTGTGAGCAGGTAAGAAAGAAAAGTGGTTTGGCTTTAGAAATAAATTATTCAGTAAAGGAAATGGTATCTGTGCTTAGGTATTTTATTTGTTGATATCATCAGATCCTTAAGAGTTTTAAGTCTCTGAGGTCTCAGTCTCATACTCTTTACAGCTTCACCCACTAGAGGAAAAATAATTCTCCTTTTTATATTGTGAACACAGTTCTTCAGTTTTGAACATCAGCAAAAAGTTAAATGAAAAATAGTTGCAAACACTGTCAGAAAAGGCCAGAAGTCAAAACATATTTTGTCATTTCAAGAGAATCTTTCATTCCAGTGGATAAACCAATTGGTTTCTTTTTAGTGACCTGATTTGCTTTCAGATGTTGGCAGCAAGTGTAGTTTCTGAACATTATTTTAAATTTTAAGGTATTTTTACTTAATACAGAGTGGTTTAATGTGGCCTTTAAAATTAAAAACACATTTTTAGAGCAAAGTCCCACTTATTAAAAACTGATAGAAATTGAGTTGTTACCTGGAAGTGAAGACATGTTTTATTCATTCCATATGACCGTAGATGGATGTAAATAGTTTTTTCTTTGTTTATCAAGCAAATTGTATCATAGTTGTTAGAACTGTACAGGAAAGGATCTCTCTGAATTCAGGAGGAGAGACTGACTCCTTAAAAGAAAACCATTTATCTGTTTTTAGTAGAATCTAATTATCTGATCAGGAAACTTACTCGGGAAAGGGTAAGATAGAATTAGGTGTATTACCAGTATTGAAGATAATGATTTTGTTCTTAGCGATACTCTTCTTTTTTTCCTTTACAGGGGGCAATATCTTTAGTTAAAATCTATTTAAAGGTGTGTGAGACCCTGTTTGTCTCTAGTACATTACAGAATGTGATCAGCAAATGCTTCCTATGAGTAACCCCAGCTGGTGCCAAGTGTGGGTTATAAGAATTTTAATAACATTTTATTTGATATGAAACTCTTATGTTATCATCATAAAAAATATTAAACTTTGCCTTCTTTATTTATGTTATTGTATACGAACAAAGGTTAGTATTGAAATAAAAGACTTTAAAATATATTTTGCAAGGAAATATATTCTGCTTTTACTTATATTTGTAGATGGTGAAATAATGTTTCTTTGACTATTATTCAGATATTGCTCATAAGCTAGGTGTTATCTTATGGTGCTTGAAGAAGAAAGATCACCCCTGTGAAGGAAAATCTTTTACAGTAGTGTCCATGACTACCACTGAACAATAAAAATATTTATTTCTTTAAAATATTCTATACCTCTATCCTCCTAACCTGATCCATGGGGAGAGAAAAATATATCTGTATCTGTAGATTTACTCTTATCATAAGTTTGTTGAAAGTGCTTATGTTTCTCCTCCTTGTTTCTGATAACTTTAAAGGGTCTTCAGTACTTCTAAATTAGTCAGTGTTTAGTCAGACAAAGCAGATCTTGCAAAAATAAGATAAAGTTCCCTCTCTTCAATTCAGGTCATATATAGTGTTACACTTTGAAGTAATTCATTACCAGAATCTCAAGGGAAACGGCAGATCAGAACTTTTCTCTTGCATCTGAAGGTTGTCTGAGAAACACAGTCCCACAAAAGTAAATGCTGCAGACTTGCTTCTTCCTGTTCATAATACCAAAGAATTAATTAAATTAAAATATAATTAATTAAATAAATAAAACATGGAGATTTGGTAAAGATGAGAATAACAGTAAAAATGATTTACCAAAACCTCTGTAATGGATTTTCAGGGTTTTGTCTCAAAATCTTCGGCCATGTGTGAGTTCTACTTTCTGTAAAATATTAGTAACTAATCAATATTTGAGCTAGTCATCCTCATCTCCATTAATACTAGGTGAAGAGAAGCTAGGGCATGTTTAGGGTACAGTTCATCTGACCTGCTTTGAGATCTACTGGTCACTAGAAATGCCTCTTTCTTCATCCGCTATAGATGTCATTGCAGATCTCTGTCTTGGTCAGATCAATCCTGATTCCTGTGACATGGCCTAACTGAACTCCAGACACAAACATTGGTTTATGGTAAAAGCTGGAATCAAATTCTTTGATATCAGGCACTTAATCCAATAATGGCATTATGTGTCATAGTAATGCCCCCATCCACAGTTATAATTTTTTACATATATGTTCATAGATATAACTGTGTTAGTCAAGGCATCATTCATTAGTGGTCATTTAGTGGTTAGCAAGAACTACCCTTGTGAGCTCAGCATAAAATGCCAAAATTTTCATTTCTGTAATGGGAACAATTAGAATAACTTAGAAAATGTTGGTTTGTTCTCTCTTGGTTTCTCTGGTTAGATAAGGATGTTTTCACAAAATTGGTATGAAAATATCTGTGCTATGTCTGGAAGGCGTGGAAGTAGAGACATAAAAACTGAGAGCAGCCTTTTTTCTTACCAGGCAGAGGATAATCAGTACATATTTTGAGAGAGAAAACCTTCTCATAGGAATAAGAGCAAAAGTGGAGGAACATGTGATCTTCTGTTAATAAGAGCTAATCAGCCTTACCATGTAAAACCAAGTAACCTCTTCAAATTACAGCTACAAATTTCAAGTAGATTTAGTAGATAGTGGTCAGGATCACTTGAGATGAATTTTTTTCACTTCTGCTTGTTATGGAAGCTTACATTGAAGGTTTATTGGACTATTTCTTTCAACAGTGTTTCCACATCTCCAACAGTAAAAAAGTGTGAATCTTTTTTTTTTTTTTCTACACTTCAGCTGGCAACCTGTTAATTACTGAGAACACAATTACTGTTAACCAAGTAATGGCTAGATATTTTCAGTTGAAAATTGATGTTTCTATTTGCATTATTCAGGAGTGTTTCAGAAATGCAAGCCTGGCAACAGTGCAATTCAGCTCATAATACATTGTGTGAAGCAAACTAATACATAGGTTATCGGAAACTTCTATCAAAAATTGATTGACTTTTCCACTCCCTTGCTATCAGTGTATTTTTCCCAAAGCACTGTAAATTAATAGATTTCTTAAAGGTATGTAGTGCAGATGGACTAGAAGCTATTGATTTTTTTTTTTTCTTGACAGAACAAACTATATTAAAAGGTTGCAGAAGCAGCTTTTTGTTTGAAGACAAGTAAAGTATCCAGTTTTTCAGACCTCCTGGGTATATAGTACTCTGGGAATTACATTGCTGCACTGTTGTTTGTATTTCTAATATAGTAACATAGAGATTTCCAGACTATTTTTAAACTGTTTTGCATAAGGGGAACAGCCTAAATATGCAAAGTGGACTAAAGGACTAATTTCCATTCCCTGTCAAAATGTTCTTTGCCTCCAGGAAGTCCTGACAAAACTCAGGTCTCCAATCTTCCTCAAAATCTAGTTGTACATATATTTCCAAGAAAGGGGAATGCTATAAGGAACATCAGTGATAATCATGATTATCATAAAATTCTAATTCTATTGAATTTCTGCCTGCTGCTCAAGATAATCATACTGCTTTTCTGATGAAACATATGCTTCTTATTCCAATGATGTCTGAAAAGACATACATTTGAAGATCATGTGATAGTAATGAATACATCTTAATCTATTATTTATTGCCTTTTACCAACTACTTAAGGCATCATAGAAGGTGTTTGCACATATATTTCATAATTAATTGATTAGTCGTTATGTATGCATGAAGCAGTTGTAATAGGGATTTTTGTAAGTAACATCAGTATTTGTCATTTGTTTGTCCAAATTACAGATTTTAAGAAGGTTTTTTTAAAAAACTTTTAGGTTTTTTTAAAAAGTAGTGCTTAAACCAAAATATTTTAATATGATTTTCATTGTCTTTATGGAACGTACTCTATCTTCGCTGTTAATTTTTGCTCCTGGATGCTGTAGCCTATGTGACAAATTTTTTTTAAAAAATTATTTTCTAGGAAATGTCTAATTACAAAAACACCATCTTTTTCAACATGCATCAGAAAGACAGATATTATCATAAATACCTCTAAAATAATTTATTTTTAAAATATGTGAGTTTGAGTTTACACAATACAAAATAAATTAATAAAAAGATAAACTGAAAAAACTTGGGAAATTCACCTGGTGAAAAATACATTTTACCATATTGTTCCTAATTTCTATTTGAGTTTTGTTTCAAAATGTAAATACTAGGTTTTATACTATAAAGCTAATATTTCTTTAATATGACTTCTCATTTTCTTATTTTTATTGTATCTTTTTAGTATCTTTTAGTTAATATCTTGATAATGCTTTGGTTTACAACTGCTGGCATTTTGTTTGGCAACGAAGTAATCAATCAGACCGATGTCTTATCCATCAAACACTGAGTGAAAGACCTTTGATTAGTAAAGAAGGATTAAGACATTGATTAAAGACATTGCCTAAACAGATCAAGAGGTTGTGTCTGTCATAAACGGCTCTTTCAATGCTGTCGTGGTTTTAGTTCGCTTATTCAGGTTTGTGGCTAAATGCCAGCACACTTACCTAAATTTACTTGATTGCTTGTTGTGAGATAAGGATTAGGAGTAGGCAAAGCAGGCTCAAACTTTATAAAGTACAAAGAAGTTTTATTAATATATCTAAGACAAAGGAAAAAAAAAAAAAAAATTTTCAAGAAAAAAAACTAGAACAAACTCCCCAGACCACCCCTCCTTCCCCACCTCTCCATTTCATTCTCCCTGACAACATACAAAAGACAACACTTCGACCTCCAGTCAGTTTACCACTTCAGAAATAGCTCTTGTTCTAGTTTATTTAGGGAGAGAAGTTTCTTTTGCTTACACCATGGATTTTCTGTAAGAAAAATACAGTTTTTATGGGTCTTCTGCCTCACCATTAGCCGCCGCCCGGAGCAAAGTCCAGCTTAATGGTGGATCTCTCCCACACCAGCAGCCTTCCCACAGCCACTATGGTGGGTTATGAACAGTCCACAGGGTACCTGTTTTAAGGATGCACAGTTCAATAGCAGCAACAAAGAAAATCTCTTCTTCTGTGCTGAGCAACACAGGTTCTCCTGACAACTCAGGTTCTCTAGCATTCTCCCCGGGACCAGGGCTCTGGATCACAGCCTCTCCTCTCTCTTGGTTCTAGTTTCTCATCAGGCTGTACTTTTTCAACGCTTACTTGTCTGTACTTAGGTATTTCAGTTCATTGGCTGCAATAAGAACCTCACATCCCCCTTTGGACTATATCTTCATATATTACAGAGAATTTATTAGCTCAGTCCCCAACCATGGTTCTCCAAAAGAGTTTTCAGCTTCACTCTTGAAGCAACTTCCCATGCACCTCCCTCTAGGTATCAGTTCTGCTTTCTTCCCTGACTGTAAAGTCTCTGCGCTGCACTATGTAGATGTCTTCACTCGTTCCTCTCTCTGCGAGGAAGGATGGATGTCTGTGAGTTTAGTCCAGGCATGGAGAGAGTTAATCTCTGTCTCCCTCTCTCCGGCAGTGTGAGGATCACGTGCTCTTTGCCGGGCTGTTTGAACAGGTCCGAGCTGGATGGCAGACGCTCTCAAGAGTCTCTGCCCGGCTCTGCGGAGCTGGCTCGGCCTGGTAGGGCCATCTGGGCCCGGGATGACAGGGCAGGGCCTGGCCCGAGCTGGATGGAGTCCGGCCCGGTCCTTGCCTGGCCCGGCTCTCCCTCTTGTGTAGCTGACACACCGGCTGAGCTGGATTTGCTGAAAATTCGAATCGATTCCTCCCCCATGCCTGCCCGGCTGCAGCGGCACGGCTGCCGTAAAACCTCCCTTCCCCCCCCCCATCCCTCCTTTGGAAGGAGGTGGGGGGGGGCCTTACCAGCGAGAGAAGCAGGAGCTGCTCCTCTCTACACAGCAGCAGCAGGTCCAAAGAGGAAGAGCGTCAGAAAGTCTCTGCTTATATATGGTTTTTTCCTTGAAGGTGGACCAACTTTTTAATTGGTTTACCTACCTATCAATTCTTAAAACTACCTGATTATTGGCTCTCTCTCTCACAGGAAGGAAGTTGTATTTCTTCCTGCATTCCTGCAGCCCAGATCACTTCCTAGATTTTGACCCCTCTGGCCTAACCCAGGACATTCCACCTCTCGCCTTCAGGAAAAACCATATATAAGACTTATTATCAAAATTACATTAATTATACAATCTTTACTTAGAATAAGAAAAATTACTAAACTAAACAGAAAGCTTCTTACACAAACTTCCACCTCTAGACTTTACATGACTACTACAATACAGTTTCTACTACCATTTACTTTATCTTGTATTTTAATACATGCTTTGCCTATTATTTCTCTTAATCAATCCTTATCTCAAAACTCTTATCAATTTGCCTATTATTTGGTTCGATTTCCCGGCCAACGCACCATTGAATGTCGTGGTTTTAGTTCGCTTATTCAGGTTTGTGGCTAAATGCCAGCACACTTACCTAAATTTACTTGATTGCTTGTTGTGGGATAAGGATTAGGAGTAGGCAAAGCAGGCTCAAACTTTATAAAGTACAAAGAAGTTTTATTAATATATCTAAGACAAAGGGAAAAAAGAAAAAAAACTCAAGAAAAAAAACCAGAACAAACTCCCCAGACCACCCCTCCTTCCCTCTCCATTTCATTTCTCCTGACAAGCATACAAAGAGACAACACTTTGACCTCGGTCAGTTTACCACCTCCAGAAACAGCTCTTGTTCCAGTTCATTTAGGGAGAGAAGTTTCTTTTTGCTTACACCATGGATCTTCTGCTTAAGGAAAATACGGTTTATGGGTCTTCTGCCTCACCATTGAGCAGCCGCCCCACGGAGCCAAAGTCCAATGTGGTGGATCTCCTCCACACCAGTAGCCTTCCCACAGCCACTATGGTGGGTTATGAACAGTCCACAGGGTACCTGTTTTAAGGATGCCCAGTTCAATTGCAGCAACAAAGAAAATCCCTTCTTCTGTGCTGAGCACCACAGGTTCTCCTGACAACTCAGGTTCTCTGGCATTCCCCCTGGGACCAGGGCTCTGGGTCACAACCTCTCCTCTCTCTTGGTTCCAGTTTCTCATCAGGCTGTACTTTTTCAACACTTGTCTGTACTTAGGTATTTCAGTTCATTGGCTGCAATAAGAACCTCACATCCCCCTTTGGACTATATCTTCATATATTACAGAGAATTTATTAGCTCAGTCCCCAGCCATGGTTCTCCACAAGAGTTTTCAGCTTCACTCTTAAACACTTCTCATGCACCTCCCTGTAGGTATCAG
>JAVTVJ010002066.1:0-14495 GCA_034509425.1 Eopsaltria australis
AGATTCCCACTCCTGAGTCTCTGGGTTTTTCCAGGTCAGCACTGACTTATGAGAGGACCCTGAGCCATCTGTAAAGACTGTCAGGGCATTTAAAGGTGTTTTACTTTGGAGGAATTTGGGTGCCCAATTGAATTTAGTATTAAAGAGATGGTGTTTCAATTTGTGACCTGTGATTTGGCCTGGATAACTGTCGAGGGCTAGCTGGAGGGGCTCATTGGTCTGGAGTAGTTCTTCTAAATCTTTCATTTGCCAAGGAACATAAATCCATGCAAAATCACACCCTGCCAGGGTGCGGAGTCTTTTTCGGGCTCTTTTGATCAACTGAGCAACTAGTTCTTGTGGTGTTGTAATACTTTTGGAAGGCTGGCGTGGAAGAAAGACCCACTCTATGATGAGAAGAGAGTCTTTCAACTTGTCGTCCCATTGGAATATCAGTCCATGTAGGTGTGGTACCTTTCCTAGTATGATGAACCTGAAAGGCAGTTCTGGAGCTGTCCGATGCGCTTGCTTGGAAGAGAGCGCTTGTTGCACCTTACCAATAGCGTCCCTGGCTTCCGGAGTGATGGAAATTGGCGAGTTCAGACCTTTGCCTCCTTTCAGAAGCTGGAACAAGGGGGCGAGGTCTTCTGTCGTCAGACCCAGCAGAGGACGAACCCAGTTGATGGACCCATAGAGTTGGTGTAGGTCCCGTAGGGTCTTGGGGTCATCCTGGATGACGAGTTGCTGGGGTGCGATGGTTCTTTCGCCGATGCGAATGCCGAGGTACAACCAGGGGCAGGTGTGTTGAATCTTTTCAGATTGAATTTCCATGCCTGCACTTTCGATGGCTTTCACAGTCTCTTTCAGGGTGGTGTCTAGATAGTCTTTTTGAGGGGCACAAACCAATATATCATCCATGTAGTGAAGAATGATTGCTTTGGGGAAGGCTTTTTGAACAGGTGAGAGGATTTTGGAGACGTACCACTGGCAGAGAACAGGGGCGTTCACCATACCCATTGGTAGTTTTTTCCAGTGATAACGCTTCATTGGGGCTTCCCGGTTGACTGAAGGGACTGAGAAAGCAAAGCGAGGAGCATCACGAGGATTAAGAGGAACTGAAAAAGCAGTCCTTGATGTCAATGACTACCAAAGGCCACTCTCGGGGGAGCATAGAGGGCGATGGTAGACCTGGCTGCAATGGACCCATTTCTTCTATCACTTTATTGATTTCTCGCAAATCGTGAAGGAGTCTCCACTTGTCTTTTCCGGGTTTTCGTATCACAAAGACAGGGGAGTTCCAAAGACTGTCTGTTGGAACAATGTTGCCTTTGGCAAGCTGTTCTTCTACTAGAGATTCAAGGGCGCCTAATTTTTCCTTGGAGAGGGGCCACAGTTCCACCTTGATGGGTTTATTAGTTTTCCAAGTCAGGGCTGGGGTGGAGCGCCTCTCAGTGGCCCCGATTAAAAATTTTTGGCAGGAGATGGTATTTCTATTCGAGTTCCCCACTGTGAGAGGAGATCCCTGCCCCATAGGGTGAAGCCTGATGGTACTACAAAGGGCCTGACGGAGGCTATGTGACCATCAGGTCCCTCTATGGAGATTGAATTCATGCTCCTCATGGAAGGAGAGGTTCCCCCAATACCAGAAACTGTCCCTACAGAAGGTCTCAGAGCCCAATGCATTGGCCAATCTGCCTTGGAGATGATGGTAACATCCGCTCCGGTGTCTATCATCCCATCTAGGTAAGTTGTGGCTTTTCTATTGGTCAATTTGCAGCTAAGAGTTGGCTTGTCTTCTCCAACAACTTCAGCCCAGTAAGTGCACGGGGTTTGATGCAGTCGAGGAAAGTCTCTAGGTATCACAATGGCCTGTGCTACCCAAGTCCATTGTGGAAGAAACCAGGGGGTGTTTGTGCAAGTGACTGTGATCTGGAAATTCATACCGGGGGACAGTGTGGATTTCAGGTAACACAAACAGTTCTGGTGGTCCTCTCAACGAGTTTCCCACCACTAGAATGTCAGTTCGAGAGTCAATGTTTCCTGAAACTGAAACTGTGATATGATGGAATGTGGGTTTGGTGAAATGGTTTGCGGTGGGACTCACCACGTTCAGACGCGGGGCCCAGGTGTTTGCCGGTGCTGGTGGTTTCGTTGGGGACACGATGGCAGGGATCGGTGTTGCAGCCTTTAGTTTTGTGTCCGCACGTGGTGCTGCTCCACGCTCATTGTCCAGTTTCCCTGTGGCTGAGGAGTTTCTGGACCTGTAAACGGCTTGGAAGGGTTGTTAATTTTTCGGGGTTTGGGACAGTTCTTTGCAAAATGGTGAGGAGACCCACAATTGAAGCATTTGCGGGTGTCTTTATTATTGTCTGCTGTCACAGCAGCACCCACAGTTTTCTTGGGTGCTCCCTTAACTGGAAGTTGTTGGGGGGAAAAGTGTGTTTGTTCAGGTTTTATGTCAGCACAAAGCTCTAGCATTTGAGCAATTGTTGGCTTTGGATTTCGTGGTAAGGTTTGGAGGAGTCTTTTACATTCTATGTTTGCATTTTCTTTAGCTAGTGATCTTATGAACTCTTTCTGCAACTGTGGATCTTCTATTTGTTTCATTACTGACCCTCTTAATCTTTCCACAAAATGGACAAAACTCTCGTCAAGCCTTTGCTTGATTGCAGAATAACTATCTGAAGGGGCAGCAGAGGAAGGCAGGCACCATAAAGCTCTTTTTGCTGTATTTTTAATATCAACTAGAACTGCTGGTGGCAAGAGAGCGGCTTGGTCTCTAGGTTTGCTCATGTCTCCTTGGCCACAAAGGTGGTCAATGGTTAAATTTGCTGTTTGGTCGTTTACTTTGTAAATAGGTAAAAGTTCTTTTAATTTTTCCTGCCACATTCTTTCCCAGAGCCAGAATTGAGTTTCATTTAGGATACCAGACATCAACGTTTTTATATCATGTGGTACTAGGGTTTGAGTTTCGAAAGTCAGGTTTAACATGTTTTTAAAATATGACGACTCCCACCCAAACTCTTTTGCAATTTTACATAGGTCTTTGAGATTTTGAAGGCCCATTGGTTGCCATACCGCGTTCTCTCCTTGAGGGTTGTAGTGAACTGGGGCTACAAAAATCTCGGTATTTGTGATTTTCTGACTGGTTTCTTGGTGGCATCTTGATTGACTTCCAGGAAGCATTCCCCCCCCCTCCTGCGATAGTTCGGCAGCAGATTGGGGTGGGCTCACGCTACCAGGTATTGCTGAGGCTGGTAGATGCGCGGCAACCACTGCTTTGGCAGCGGCGGCGTTAATTTGAGCTGGGGCTGGGAACGGCGGGAGTCCATGTGCGCCCGCCCCTAGGGGCGGGATGGAGGCAGGCTGGACAGAGTTTACTGTGGTTGCTAGGAAACCGCCTGTGGAGTATGTTGGGGGTGTGGTGGGTGTGGCAGTCGGGAAGAGTGGCAGCTGCGGCGGCAGCGGCAGCGGCGCCGGCCCCGGCAGCGGTGGCGGCGGCGCCGGGGCAGGGGCCAGGGCCAGGGCCGGGGTAGGGGCCGGGGCAGCCCTAGCCGGCTGCAGGCACCTGGGCCATGGTGAGGCGGCGGGTGGCGCCGCTGGTAGAGGCAGCTGGGGCGGCGGCGGCGCCGTTCCCTCCGGCGGCGCCGCTCCGAGCCTCGGCCAGGCAAGCGGCGCTGCCGCGGCTTGTACCGGGGCTTGTGCCGGCGTCAGCCAGGGCCACACGGGCGGCAGAGGCCCGGCTTGCATCCCCATGGCCGCGAACGCCAGCAGTGGTCATTAGCAGCGCTGACGCCATTGATGGAAGGTCCGCCCCTGTAGGAGGAGGAACGGTAACGAACTGCGAGTGAGGTGGCTCGGTGGGAGGGCTGAGGGAGGTGCCGGGGGTGGGGTTGCCTGGCCACTCGGCCCCGCCCGCGGCCTGCGGGCTGGGTCCGGCTCCAGGGACCACATGGACGATGCCATCTTGGCCCTTTGTTTATTTGTGTCCCTGAGGGTATGAAATTGTGAGAGTTTTGGGTGCTGGAGGGGGACCGAGGGGGGGGCGGGGAGGACTCGGCCGCGGGTTGGTGAAGCTCGGGGGAGGACTGGGGGGTTTAGGGGGGCTCTTGGATATTTTTGTCGCTGTTCTCGTCGTGACGCCGCGGTTTTACAAGGGGAGGGGAGGATGGTGGGTTGGGGGGGGGCGGGGAGGCACGCGCGTTCCGAACTTTTCTCCTTCTCTTCTAAAACTTCACAAATTAAAATGAGCAAGGGAAAATACAATCGTAATGAATTATCTCCTGTTTTTGAAAGACGCGTGAGTCTTTCCCCGACCTGATCCCAGAAATCAAGGGATTTTATGGAAGAGAGAGAAACAGAGGGGTGATAGAGAAACACCAACTTTGTAAAACGCTTCAAGAGCTTTTTACTGAAAGCTCTATTAGCAGATTTTAAGATGCTTTTAAGTTGGTGATAAACCTCTCGTTCAGGACATGATAACGTCTTACCCATCCTGAATAATTCTCCCTGCCTGGACAATCCCGAAGTGAAACCCCAGCCCGAAATACTACCTGTGTGGACCCTTCAACTTGATCCCTTGCTGTTTCCTGGTTTCCTCGGTGACTGCCGTCCAAAGCAGAGCCTTCAGCTGGTCTGAGCCTTCTGTGGTGTCGAAGGTTTTCAGACACCCCGTCTGAAAGTGCTAATAGAACTTAGCACGTCTTCTGGGGAGCAGCTTCAACGGGTGAACTCCAGACCACAGCGTGGACTGGGACACTCTTCTGGGGCTTGAGTTCTTCTCAAGACCAGACGTTGGGCGCCACTTATAGCTCGCTGGTTTTTCTGTCCAGCCCGGCGTTGCCACAACAGATTCCAGCTGGCTATATTTCCAGGAGTGCCCCTATCCTAAGGCACTCTGGCAGCGTCTCGGAGACACTCAGCCAGAGAAACTGCAGCCTGCGGTGTGTTGCAGGAACGATCCAGTTTAGCTATCAGCTGAAGATGAATAACGAGAGGGCCCTTGGAATGCCTTTAATTCTGAGTGGATTTATTGCAAGGTCTTCACACAGAGGAGAGGCAGGGTCCAAGAGGCCGAGGGGCCCTCAGACACGGCCTTAAGAGTTACCATGTATCACCAATCACCAGGGGGTTTGGGGGAGTATAGGGAAGGCCTAAGGGTATTTGGTCCTATGGGATAGGGAAGGAATGGGGCTCCGGAGATAACAGGGAATAGAACAAAGGCTCTTAGGGGGAGGGAGGAGATGATGGACACTAGCAGTGGCTACTTGGGTTTGTCCTGGGTTAAACCATGGTCACTTCACTTTCCAGGGGTTTCCTATCTCCTTGGAACTTTCTCCACCAGTTATCTTTCTCCTTTTCTAAGTCTTCTCCCCCTGGAGTCTCCAAGGACACATCCACAGCAGCTACACCCTGCTGCTTTTGGTATTGGCAGACAGGCAGTTATTCTACTGGTGTTCTGCATTTTGGCAAAGTCTCTGATTAGTTCAATCATCAAATTTTCAGCTTGATTTGCACTGGGGCCTTTTATCACTTGTGGTTTTGCCTGCACCTCTTTGTTCATTCTAGAATGAAGAGTGGTTAGTTGATTTTCCTGCATTCCACATCCTAAAGCAAAATCAATCCCAACTGGTAACATTAATGCCCATAAAATGAGCATTGGCACAAGTACTAAACCCTTTTGTAGACAGTTAAACACGTCTTATTTGCAGTTTCATTGGTCCCACAGGTTGCACAGTCCACAGTCTAGGGTAGGCTTTCTTCACTCGTGTATAATGTATCCAAGGCTCCACTCCAGCTACCTTGACTGCTGTAAAAGTGGTCAGCAGCACTTGATGGGGTCCACTCCACTTTTCTTTCAGCAGTTCCTCATTCTAAGTTTTGATGTACTGTTGGGGAAGATGAAATAAGAAAGCCTTATAAATATGATTACCTAGCAAAAGATGCTGAGAATGTAGAAACTATAAGCAAGATTGAAATGAAGACAAGCTTTGAGATACCAAACCCCAGTTACTGAACAACTGGAAAACAATGGCATGGCTGCCTGCAGGTAATCCCCCCTTTGATTAAACAATACCCTCTGCTTGCAGACAGGTCCAAGGGTCAAAGCAGACCCTACCAACTTGGCAGAGGGTCCAAAAAGCAGCTTTTAGAGTTTAAAATATAACACTGTATGGTAATGCAATAGTTCTCATAGGCTGTATGCAAATGTTATAAGATTTGTAGTTTGTTCTAGATTGGTTAATGAAAATTAGAATATTCAACACAGAAGATGATTTATTGTATTGTAAGCGACAAGCTCGCGCTCTTCTTCAACCTCTCTTAGCTCTCCTCTTTTAACTTCTTTAAATCCTCTCTTAGACCTTCGCTCTCAACTCTCTTAGATCCTCACTCTTAGCTCTTCTCTTGCCTCTCTGACCTGCTCCGGGCTGCGTCTGGCAGCTCTCAGCATGTCTCTTGCATTAACATTCTTTTACAATAAACCTCATGCTCTACAACCCGACTTCAGAGATCTCTCGTCTGTCCTGGCCGTCTGAAACTGACCTGCAAACTCTACAATGTACACTTCGTCTCCTGGAAGGATGTCATGAACTGGATTTTTGAGAGTCAGCGGCCTATTCTACATGAGGGCGCTCTGAAGCTGAGCTAGAGTTTTCCCAAGAGATAAAACGTAATTATATACATCTTGTTTCCCCGTGATATGGATGTTTGGGTTGGGCTCAGGAGATTCATATGGTTTCCTATATAATATCTCATAAGGGCTTACAGACATTCTGCTTCTTGGTTTCACCCTAATTCTCAGAAGTGCTATAGGTAAAGCTTTTGGCTACTGCAATTTGGCTTCTTGGCATATTTTACTGATCTGCCTCTTTAGTGTCTGGTTCATCCTCTCTACCTGTCCACTTGTGTTGAAGGTTGGATCTAGTTCTTTTCCTCAGGAATTTTTCTCCCATGGGTTGCTGAGACACAAATGACTGGGTACTTAAGAGAAACAAAGCACAAGGCTGTAGCCTTTCTCCTTGGCAGGGTGGGGCAAAATTGCCCCTCATGGAAGCCGGGCTGACAACTCGAGATTTTGGAGACTGAAACGCAAGGGCAGGGGGGAGGTCACGCTCTCTTGCTCGGGACCCTCGGAGCTGGACGGTCGGAGCTGCTGTCTGCTGAACCCACGGCCCCTGAGAAGCCAGCGCGGAGCTGCCGGTCTGTCTGCTGTGAGTCTCTGCCCTCTGCCCCATCCGGAGCCAACCTGCCTGCCACCAGCCCACTCTGAGTTTTTCTCCGCTACATCGTAGCGGGGTTTTTCCCTGCACGTGGAGACCCCTTACCGTTCCAGCTCCCTGTGTCCGGGGATCCTGCTGCGGCACCGACACCAGCTGCCCCCTCCCGAGGGTCTGTGGAGCAAGGGCTCTCCTCCATCCCTCCGTGCTTCGGGCAGTCGCCATTGCCGTGTGCTACCTGAGCTCACGCCGGAGCGCCCCTGCAGCCACCGGGGAATCACCACACCCAGAGCGCCCCTGCAGGCTGTGACTGGAACTGCACCAAAGGGAAAAGGTGCCTGAAGCCAAGCAGGCTGCCACTGGGTTTCTGGTTCTGTTTGTTGGTCAACGTTATAGTTGTTGTTATTTGTTATCCTTGTTTTAGATAGTAGTAAAGAACTGTTATTCCTATTTCCATATCTTTGCCTGAGAGCCTCTTGATTTCAAATTTATAATAATTCGGAGGGAGAGGGGTTACAGTTTCCCATCCCAAGGGAGGCTCCTGCCTTCCTTAACAGACACCTGTCCTTCAAACCAGGACAGATTTTGGCGCCCAACGGTGGGGCACGAGGGCATCGAGGGGAAGAAGGATAACAGTTCTTGAGTAACGCAGTTTTTGTGTGCTGGATATAGGAATTTCATTAGGTTGCACCATGTGGTCTAGCTTATTCCGGTTCGTATGGCAAGTGGTCACAGCTGTTTCTCTCCCATTTGCAGCCCCATATCTAAACATGGGCCCTATAACTAAGGCTATGGTGGCTGTTATACAGTTTGTGTCATGGGTCAATAAGGTGAGGAATTCATGGATTTTCAACTTCCTCTGGAAGGGAGGCATGTGGATTCAGAGCTACCACACACTCATGACATGTTTTCAGGGTTACTTTAATAATGGTACCTACTGCGAGGAAGTGACACCAAAAGAAATGTTCTCACAACCCTTCACCCAGCTCTTTGGGCCTATCCCGCCAATCTTTGAGGGGTTTAAATCTTCTCTAAATGCTAATGATACCATACAGAGGCTGGTGTTGCTAATAGGCCTGCTCTATTTAGCATTCAGGGATAAGGGGGGTCTGACTTGGATAGACACTCTGACATCTACCCCAGACACTAACCCGGCCCCGGAAACTAGGGATGCTGCCACAGAACCTGACACGGCCCCAGAGACTAGGAACGTAGCCACAGAACCTGACATGGCCCCAGAAACTAGGAACGTAGCCACAGAACCTGACATGGCCCCAGAAACTAGGGACACCATCCCAGAACCTGACATTGCCCCAGACATTAGGGATGTTGCTACAGAGTCTGACCCGGTCCCACAACCCACCTCAGAAACAACCCGCCCGGATAGGGTGGGAGTCCTGGTGAAAGAGATACGCGAGATGGGCCAAGTGCTGAAGGAATACACTTGCCCAGCTGGTGGGAAACCCTTCCCCTACCCCAAAAAGAGAGAGTCTAATGGGGCAGCAGGGGAACCCAGGGATGTTATAACCGCTCAGGCTCCAGTCAGATCAGAGGGGCAGCCACAGCCCGCAGCAGTCGCCCCTGTGGAAAAGAGGAAGATTAAGGTCAAACCAGAGCAGCCAGTGAGTAATGATGGGGAAGCAGGACCCTCTCAACCAGTAGGGAGGCCAAGGATTGAAATCACTGCTGAGTCCCTAGGGTATGACAGTCTCCGTAATCTATGAAAAGACATTGTGCGACAGGGTCGTGAGCCTTTTACAACCTAGTTACTTCGGGACTGGGACTATATGGGTATGGGCGTGCAGCTGGATAGTATTGAGGCAAAGCAGTTGGGACCCTTGTCCCAGGACTCAGGGGTTGATCAGGTATTCGGAAGAGATGACGGGCCCCTGTCTCTCTGGGAACGGCTTTTAATAAGTGTAAGAGAGAGGTTTGTCAACAGGGAGAGAATGCAGAAATATCATCATAGAAGACCATGGAAGACCCTTAAGGAGGGAATCCAACAGCTGAGGGAGGTGGCAGTATTGGAGGTACTCTTTGGGAGGGATGGACAACATGATAATGACCCCAACAAGGTCAAGTGTACAGGGCAAATGTTGTGGAACCTGGCAAAGCTAGGGCCCTCCCAATACACCATCTTCATTGCAACAATTAATGCTGATGACAACCGAGAGACAGTGGGTTCATAGCCACCAAACTCAGGAATTATGATAGTATGATCAGTGGCCCAATGCAGGCTCAGGTCTCTGCTGTGGTCAAAGACCTCAGAGAAGAGATGATGAGGGAGGTGAGGGAGGAGATGAGGTTGATGAGTGCGGCACCAGTGCGAGTCACAAGCCCCAAAGTCAGAGCCCAGCAACCCCCAGCCAGGGAGAGAGGGTACACCCCACGATCTGAGCTGTGGTTCTTCCTGTGTGATCACGGAGAAGACATGAGGAAGTGGGATTGGAAACCCACTGCTACCCTGGCAGCACGGGTACAGCAACTCAAGGAGGGAAATACTAACCGAGGCGGGGAGTCTACTAAAGTGAAGGTAGCCTCAGCCTCCCGTGACCGAGATGCCAGATATTACAGAAGAGAGGACGATCTCTTAGATCCCCTCGAGAGGACCTCTACCATGTACGCCCAAGAAAGAAATGACAACCAGAGCTAGAGGGGCCCTGCCTCTAGCCAGGAAGAGGCATGGGAAAACTGGGTCTTTTGGACAGTGTGGATCCGATGGCCTGGCACATCAGAACCACAAAAATATGAAGCGTTAGTTGATACTGGTGCGCAGTGTACCTTAATTCCATCAAGACATGTGGGGGCAGAACCTGTTTCTATTGCCGGGGTGACAGGGGGATCGCAGCAATTAACCTTGTTGGAAGCCGAGGTGAGCCTGACCGGGAAGGAGTGGCAGAAACACCCCATTGTGACTGGTCCAGAGGCCCTGTGTATTCTGGGCATAGACTTCATCCAGAATGGCTATTACAAAGACCCAAAGGGACTCAGGTGGGCTTTCGGAATAGTGGCTGTGGAGGCAGAGGGCATCAGGCAACTGAACACCTTGCCTGGACTATCAGAAAATCCAAATGCAGTGGGACTCCTGAGAGTAAAAGAGCAACAAGTGCCAATTGCCACCTCGACAGTGCACCGCCGGCAGTACCGGACGAATCGAGATGCCGTGATCCCCATCCACAAGATTATCCGCGACCTGGAAAGCCAAGGAGTGGTTAGTAAAGCCCACTCACCCTTCCACAGCCCAATCTGGCCTGTGCACAAGTCTGACGGGGAATGGAGATTGTGGACTATCGTGGCCTGAATAAAGTGACTCCACCATTGAGTGCTGCTGTGCCAGACATGCTGGAGCTCCAGTACGAGCGGGAGTCCAAGGCAGCAAAGTGGTATGCGACCATTGACATCGCCAATGCGTTCTTCTCCATTCCTCTGGCAGCGGAGTGCAGGCCTCAGTTCGCCTTCACCTGGAGGGGTGTGCAATATACCTGGAATCGGTTACCCCAGGGGTGGAGGCACAGCCCCACGATCTGCCATGGACTGATCCAGGCTGCACTGGAAAAGGGTGAGGCTCCAGAGCATCTCCAATACATCGATGACATCATTGTGTGGGAGAACACGGCAGCAGAGGTATTTGAGAAAGGAGAGAAGATCATCATGATCCTCCTGGAAGCCGGTTTTGCCATCAAGAAGAGCAAAGTCAAGGGACCTGCTCGAGAGATCCAGTTCCTGGTGGTAAAATGGCAAGATGGACGGCGCCAGATTCCCACGGAGGTCATCAATAAGATCACTGCGATGTCTCCGCCAACTAACAAAAAGGAAACGCAAGCTTTCCTAGGGGCCACAGGCTTTTGGAGGATGCACATTCCAGAGTACAGCCAGATTGTGAGCCCTCTCTACCTGGTCACCCGCAAGAAGAACAATTTCCACTGGGGCCCTGAACAGCAACAAGCATTTGCCCAGATCAAGCAGGAGATCGCTCATGCGGTAGCGCTTGGCCCAGTAAGGACGGGACCAGAGGTGAAGAATGTGCTTTACTCTGCAGCCGGGAACAAGGGCTTGTCCTGGAGCCTTTGGCAGAAGGTGCCTGGAGAGACTCGAGGCCGACCGCTGGGATTCTGGAGCCGGAGTTACAGAGGGTCCGAAGCCAACTACACCCCCACAGAGAAGGAAATCTTGGCCGCCTATGAAGGAGTTCAAGCCGCCTCGGAGGTAATTGGCACTGAAGCACAACTCCTCCTGGCACCCCGACTACTGGTGCTGGGGTGGATGTTTAAAGGAAAGGCTCCCTCTACCCACCACGCCACCGATGCCACTTGGAGTAAGTGGATCGCACTTATCACACAGCGCACCCGCATTGGAAATCCGAACCGCCCTGGGATCCTAGAAATAATTACGAACTGGCCAGAAGGTGAGAGTTTTGGTCTCACTGATGAAGAGGAGCAAGAACAAGTGACCCGGGCTGAGGAGGCTCCACCATATAATCAACTGCTAGATGAAGAAAAGTGCTACGCCCTTTTCACTGATGGTTCCTGTCGCATCATAGGGATGAACCGGAAGTGGAAAGCAGCTGTGTGGAGCCCCACACAACAGGTTGCAGAAGCCACTGAAGGAGAAGGTGGGTCGAGCCAATTTGCTGAACTCAAAGCTGTTCAGCTGGCCCTAAACATTGCTGAGAGAGAGAAGTGGCCAAAGCTCTATCTCTACACCGATTCGTGGATGGTAGCCAATGCTCTATGGGGTTGGCTGAAATGGTGGAAAAAGGCCAACTGGCATTGTAGAGGAAAGCCAATCTGGGCAGCTGATGAATGGAAAGACATTGCCACTCGGGTAGAGAAGCTACCCGTAAAGGTCCGCCATGTAGACGCCCATGTCCCTAAGAGCCGAGCTAATGAAGAACACCAGAACAACAAGCAGGTAGCTCACGCCGCAAAGATAGAGGTGGCACAGATAGATTTAGACTGGCAACACAAAGGGGAGTTGTTCCTAGCCCAATGGGCCCATGATGCCTCAGGCCACCAGGGCAGAGATGCCACATATAAGTGGGCATGAGACCGAGGGGTGGACCTAACCGTGGACAGTATCTCCCAGGTGATCCATGATTGTGAGAGGTGCGCCGCGATCACACAGGCCAAGCGGGTAAAGCCTCTATGGTATGGTGGACGGTGGTCCAAATACAAGTATGGAGAGGCTTGGCAGATTGATTACATCACACTGCCCCAGACCCGCCAAGGCAAGCGCTATGTTCTCACAATGGTGGAAGCCACCACAGGATGGCTGGAGACCTACCCTGTGCCTCATGCCACTGCCCGGAACACCATCCTGGGCCTCAAAAAACAGGTTCTTTGGAGACATGGTATCCCTGAGAGAATTGAATCTGACAATGGGACTCATTTCAAAAATAGCCTTATAAACACCAGGGCTAGGGAACATGGCATCGAGTGGGTGTACCATATCCCTTATCATGCACCAGCAGCTGGGAAAGTTGAACGGTACAATGGCCTGCTCAAAACCACCTTGAAAGCACTGGGTGGGGGGACGTTCAAGAACTGGGAGACTAATTTGGCAAAGGCCACATGGTAAGTGAACACCCGAGGTTCCTCCAACCGGGCCGGGCCTGCCCACTCTGACCCCTTGCGAACAACAGATGGAGATAAAGTTCCAGTAGTACACATGAGAGGTATGCTGGGAAAGACTGTTTGGGTAAACTCTGCCTCAAGTAAAGACAATCCCATCCCGGGGGTTGTCTTTGCTCAGGGACCAGGCTGCACCTGGTGGGTGATGCAAAGGGATGGAGAGACCCGATGCATACCTCAAGGAGATCTTGTTTTAGGGTGAACTACTCATGACACTGTGCTTGTATCTGTATCTGCATGTATGTATATACCTCGAAGGTTTAAATTTGATGTAAGGTGTTTGCATGGGAAAAAAATTCGGGGTGGAGAATGTTGAAGGTTGGATTTAGTTCTTTTCCTCAGGAATTTTTCTCCCATGGGTTGCTAAGACACAAATGACTGGGTGCTTAAGAGAACAAAGCACCAAGGCTAGGGCCTTTCTTCTTGGCAGGGTGGGGCAGAATCCCTCTCATGGAAGCAGATGCTGACAACGGGAGATTTTGGAGACTGAAAAAAACAAGGGCGGGGGGAGGTGGCTCTCTTGCTCGGGATCCTTGGAGCCGGACGGTTGGAGCTGCTGTCTGCTAAACCCACGGCCCCTGAGAAGCCAGCACGGAGCTGCCGATCTGTCTGCTGTGAGTCTTTTCTCTCTGCCCCATCGGGAGACGAGCTGCCTGCCACCAGCCTGCCTCTCCCCTGCTCCTTCACGCCACTCCGAGTTTTTTGCTACATTATAGCTGGGCTCCCCCTGCACGCCGGGACCTCTTGCCGTCCCAGCTCCCTGTGTCCGGAGATCCTGCTGTGGCTCTGACACCAGCCGCCCCCGCCCCAAGGGTCTGTGAAAAAAAGGCTCTCCTCCATCCCTCCTTGCCTCGGGCAGCCGCCATTGCCGTGTGCTACCTGAGCTCACGCCGGAGCGCCCCCTGCAGCCACCGGGGAATCACCGCACCCAGAGCGCCCCTGCAGGCTGTGACTGGAACTGCACCGAAGGGAAAAGGTGCCTGAAGCCGAGCAGGCTGCCACTGGGTTTCTGGTTCTGTTTGTTGGTCAACGTTATAGTTTTTGTTATTTGTTATCCTTGTTTTAGATAGTAGTAAAGAACTGTTATTCCTATTTCCATATCTTTGCCTGAGAACCTCTTGATTTCAAATTTATAATAATTCAGAGGGAGAGGGGTTACAGTTTCCCATTCCAAGGGAGGCTCCTGCCTTCCTTAACAGACACCTGTCCTTCAAACCAGGACAACTTGATTGTGGTCTCCATGGTGTGTGGAGGTCCCAAGCTATCCCCAGTAACCTGCTCCCCTCTCTTACCATGGTAGCTACAAAGTGAGGGCACCTGTCTGAAGATATTCCTAAAGGCACCCCAAACCTGGGAATTATCTCCTGCAGTAGCCACTTTACTGTTTCTTTTGCCTGATTGGTGCGACAGGGAAAGGCTTCGGGCCATCCTGAAAATGTGCCAACCCCCACTAACAGATATTTGTACCCTCGAGTTTTTGGTAATTCTACAAAATCTACTTGCCAATAATCTCCTGGTTCTATCCCCACCCGAAGTCTCCCTAGCTGTGCCTGTTGTCTAGCTACTGGATTGTTTTTCAAGCAAATTTCACATTTTGACATTATTGATTTTGCCATTGTTAGCATCCGTACTGAGATTACACTTCGTTTTAGCAATTTTACCAATGCTT
>JAVTVJ010002067.1:0-47632 GCA_034509425.1 Eopsaltria australis
CTGTCCTAGGTACCCCCAAAAAGATAAAGACGGACAATGGCCCGGCGTACACCTCTGCCTATCTCCGTAGTTTCCTCCAGCAGTGGGGGATTGCCCACGTCACCGGCATCCCTCACTCCCCTACGGGGCAGGCCATCGTGGAGAGGACTCACGGTACACTCAAGAGAGTCCTCTACCAGCAGCAAGGAGGTGCAGAGAAGAAATCGCCCATTGAGCGACTCTGCAAGGCGCTCTTCACGATTAACTTTTTAAATTGTACACCAGAAGAGCCCGTCCCCCCTGTATTCCGGCACTTTACTAATTCGACCAACTCCAAATTAAAAGAACATCCGCCGGTGCTGGTAAGGGACCCTGAGACCCATGAGGTTGAAGGGCCTCTCCCACTGATTGTCTGGGGCAGAGGGTACGCATGTGTGTCCACCCCAGAGGGGCCAAAATGGATCCCAGCTAGGTATGTCCGACCCTACCGGGGGCCTAAGCAGAGAAAGCGAGCTTGTTTTGCAGAGACAGTTCCACCCCAGTCTCCACAAGAAGAAGGTTTCCAAGCCACGGAGGCTTGGAAGAAAAGGAGAAAAAAAGATTTGCCCAGCTTAGACGACCCTCCGGCATCTCATCAAGAAGAAGTCCCAGAGGAAGAAGACACCAGAGATGTCAGAGGGCAACCATACTCAGCAATACCATGGACTATACACCCCCTTTTACCCTTCCCCAATCTACCCCTCTGACTTACCTTTTGTGTGTCCCTATCCCTGTTACCTACCCATTCAAGAGAAAGGGGGGAGAGAGGGGGAGTTTATGTTAGAGTTACCTTTTGTCGTTTGGATCACCTTTGTTAGATTTTAAGGTTTTTCTTTCTCAGTCTACCCATCAGAGATCCCCAAGGAAGATGGAGCCAGTCTGGATTTTCGTTAGGGTCCTGTTTCTCCTGGAAATTCCGGCGTCTGCCCCGTGGCTGGTGCAGCAGCCTCGAGAAACATGTGGGTCACTCTGACAAAATCCATCGGCCAGAGTGACTTCTGCCTTCACGTCGACTCAGCGAACGGCCCGATTAGCACCTGCCTGGTAGGGATTCCTAGGACATGGCCAGAGTACCACGCTTTTCTCTCAGGGACCAACCAATCCCACAGTTGGGATCAGTGGATGCAGGCCCTGCCACCCATGGACACCGAACCCCAAGAATTGGACCGGTTGGGGTCGGCACAACCCGCGTTCTGTACCTCTTTTGCAGACCCTAGTGCCGCCAGACACCAGAGGCAAATTCTTTATAGCTCCCTTTGGGATAGGAGAAAGAGCTGGCAAAGGTACAGGGATGTGCCGCGGGAAACCAACCCAGGACGAGGGGAGGCCATAATGGCAATGAAGGCAGATAAAGTTGACACATTGACCATTCCTCCGGTAGCAAAGAAAGCCTTCAATGTCACCCCTAACAATTGGAAACTTTACAGTGAAAGACCCTGGTGCAAATTTGCTAAATTTACATGGTCAGCATCCACCAATTCCCCCAAGAAACTCCCTAAGGGGATTTTCTTAATATGTGGAGATCGTGTGTGGGCAGGAATCCCGTCCCGTCTCAGGGGAGGGCCATGCACGCTCGGCAAGCTTTCCCTGCTGACACCAGGAATGAACCAGCTGTTATCCTGGAGAGACCACACCAATATGACCCGCCAAAAACGATCCACCCTAGATTTGGACCCAAATGGTGATAATAACGTGGTCTCCTGGTCGTTCCCCAAAAGGGTCGCGGCCTCGATATTTCTGCCGTGGGTGGCGGCAGCCAAGGCCCTAGGTGAGCTTTCCCACCTAGAGTGTTGGCTTGGAAAGCAAGCCAATTTAACATCTCAGGCGCTCTCAGAACTCCTCTCAGACGAGGAGGCAACCAGGCAGGCGACGCTCCAAAACAGGGCCGCCATAGACTATCTGCTGCTGCTCCACAACCACGGGTGCGAAGAGTTTGAAGGACTGTGTTGTTTCAACCTTTCATCTCACGCCCAATCCATCAAGTCCACAATCCAGGAGATGCGGGACCAGATCCACCAACTCAAGACGGAGGGCGAGGACTGGCTCGACAGCCTCTTCACCAGCTGGGGGATCTCTAGCTGGATTTCACAAGTTTTACGGACTCTGTTTTGGTTTTTGTTGACTCTTTTCCTTGGACTTTGTTCCCTAAGTTGTGTTAAGTGTTTTGTTATCTCTTTAGTTAACCGCACATTGCCTTTAAGTAATAAAAACGGGGGAGATGTGGCAGTGGTGCAGGTTACCCCAGAAGAAGAATTTCCAATGAGAAAGCCCTGGGGGGAGGAGGAGGGCTCCCCGAGGTAGAGCAAACAATAGTTTAGCCCAGAAGAGGCTGGGCTCGAGACAGGTTAATACCCCCAGGGCTCATTGGGGAGCGCCACCTGCCCATCTAAGTCAGTCACCCCCAGTTTTCTAGAGAGTTCTCAGTTACTCGGTTGTTCATTGTATCATTCCCCTGTCTGTAACCCTCTCTCATCCCCCTTCTATCCTTGGTTAGCTCCCTGTCCCTTGCTCCTCCCCGGTTCCTCCCCCCTGCTGCCCGGTGATTGGTCACCGGGGGAACAATAAAAGATTGTGTCACAGGGGAATCGGGGTCCTCCGACCCCCGGTGTCACAGAGTGCAGAACCTCGTGTCTGTGTCTCTTCATTCCTGGGTTGGAGGAACCCCCTGAGGTGTGGGAGAGTTCGCCTACCGAGCAGCCAGCAGGGAGCAAGGGCAAGAGTCGCTCGGCGATTGGGAGCGAGGCTGGCCCCCGAGGACCCAAGTCACATCCGCCTTTGCTAGTAGCCACCTCCACTCCACCGAGGAGGCAGGCGGACGGCCACAGTTACTCACTGTTGGCATTTTAAGAAAGATAGTGAACTGTAACTAGCTAGCCAAAGACTTTCATTATCATGTTCTGTCTTTACTAGAAGTCTTGGGAAAATTCAGGTCATTGACTTTGTAATGATAACTCTATCTCCTCTCACACAACTCCTGCCTGTCAGAAAGGATGATTCGGGAGTGGCAGGCTCTGCTCAGAACCCCTGATGTACTAAGAAAGATAACCAGAGCAGCAGCAGCACAGGAATGGGCCTAGAGCTCAAGTACTATAAATACTTTTTAAGTGAACTCTTTATTTATGCTTCCTCCCCCCCCCCCCCACTTCTAATAGCTTAAACAATGAAATTAAGGGTATGCAACAGTTTTCTGATTGCTGCAATGGATTCTCTAGCTCAGATAATGCAAGCTCTTAATATTTAATGCAGAGTTCTGTCCACGGCTCTGCCTACCAACCCGTGTTATTTATATAATCTGGTTATAGACATCCTGTCATCACCATGCCTTTCTGTCATGTTAAGCTCTCTCATAGTGAGAGCTTATTAACTTGTGTTTTATTAGATTCTGTGCCTTTACAACCAAGTCGTTAGACACAACCATTATCCTGGTCTCCTTTCTTTTCTGTCTTATGATCCATCTTCACCGTGATACCCATGGTTAATGAGAGTCCTTAAGTAGACAGGCTGCAAGTGATTCATTTGTAGCTCTTGTCGACTTGTTTTATGGAATATAAAAAAAAAATATCTCTAAAGCTTGTGGCTGAATGTTCAGCCAATAGATTTCACAATCTTGTGTTCCAATTAGTTGCCCCCAGGTTCAGCATCCTTCTTCCACACTGCTTCCTGCAAGCCCTGGTATGCATTGCTGATGTCTCGATTGTAGTGATTTTAAGGGAAGGAATATTTCCTGTTTATGCTTGTACAATAATCAGCACATTGAGGGCTCCAAACTCACTGAGGCCTCTGGCTGCCACTTGCTTATTGCTAATATACAGTACATATGCATCCAAACAGTTTGAAGAGGTTAGTGAGGATGATTCTGGTTTTTACATTCTTGTTCAGTTTTGCCACTACTGCATAGTTTTTTATATTATCTTCATTAACAGGCAACTGTAATGCTCAGTTCAGGTTTCAGATGTGGCAAATACTTTTAAAGAAGAACTTTGTTTCCAGACACAGCTAGTTTATATTTTACTTAGAAAAAAGACACTAGTAGAACACTGTGTATACACTGAAATTTATTTAGTAAAAATCAATGAAATATCTTCTGAAAAATGAATTTTTAAGGGGGGTGTTGTCGCACGGTCGGGCACGAAGAAATCAGGCACTCAAGTCAGGTCAGAGCCAACCAAGGCCGGGCAGGAGAGAAGAAGAGCCAGCCTCTCTTTATTCTTACGTTTATATATCTTTACATAGACAATCATGGATTGGACAATGAGGTTACCACCTTTCCAATTCCATAGGTTAGGAACACAGTCCATCAACCTTCTCCGCCTTAGGAAAAGGAATGAAAAACAATACCAAGAGTACAAAACAATCTTTGGCCGGTTAGACAAACATGGACTATGTTTGCACAAAATCTATGAGAACTTTTACTACAAAGTATAAACACAGCACACTGCAAAAATCAGGGCGACAGGGTGTGCTTACATTTTTGCCTTCTTTTTTACCTTTACATGTAAGAATTAATACAGATTTTTTTTTGCTAATACTCTGAGCTCACTCTGGCATCACACTGAAACATTCATTAACTTGAATTGCTTTACAGGGTATGGATTCTGATGCAAGTAACAAGAGGAAGCCTCTGACTTAAAAGCGGTTCTTGAATTGTTCTAAATTGTTTCTGTTTCATCTGACAGTCTTCACTGAAGGTCCTCAGCTTAGTTTGGCAGGTAAGACCACACCAATAAAACCCTCTCAGAGAACTGGGGGAAAAGAATGCTATTTATGTGCAACTGAAGCTTTTCTGTTGGTAACTTTGTGCATTGACTTCTGGTTAAGAATGTTCATGATCATAGCAATGCTTCTGGAAATAAGTAAAATCTATTGGTACATGAAATCCTACTTTAGAAGTTGTGTCTTAGATATTAAAAATGAATCTGTCATAGAGCCATGAGTAGAGCTTTTTACAAAGCATTTGTTTGATGTATAGTTGCTCCCCAGAGAGAATACTACCCAAGAATGAGCTCTGAGTAAATGAGTGCATTTGGCACATCCTAGAGTGATGTCAAAGCTTCACTGGCTCCAAGGGGTAGTTTTGTTTTGACAAACCTAGTTCCAATGCCTTTTGCTTAGAATCAATTCAAGGAATTTGGAAATATATGAAAAGAATATATTAGCACAATGACACCTACATTGAGCAGAAGGCGTCCATTAGCAGGGAATGGAAAAAAAACCAAGAGAAAACAAACCAGCTCTTGTTGCTCTTTTAATAGAAATTTCCTTTGTTTTCTTCACCTGAATGTACTTATACCTCTATCTCCCCAGCAAACAAAGAAAAATACTCCAGCTGAACTCTGTCAATACAGAATGATCCTGAAGTGAATTTTCAGAGGAAACTCTTGTTATTTTTTATATTTGTTATGTGGATGCAGGATGCTCTGTGTAAGGTGTATTCCTGAATGCGAAAGGCAAGTCTGAAAGCTTGTTTTCAAGTCCTATAGCATTCAAGAGTAGTCAATGTGCATTTTGCTCTAAGATAACCTCCATTAAGATCAGCAAAGTTAACTCTGCTGTGGAGCTGTTTGTTCCCAGCTCACTGCAATACAAATGGAAGCAGCTGGTGGGTGAATTGTTTAAGGCAGACATATTTGATGGGTAGTGGGGACACATGGCCAAGCCTCCATTTGCCAGATCTGGGTGTTAATTGTGCAGCCAGGTGAGGACTGTGGGCAGGTGTGGCTGTCTGTGCAACCAGTCTGGGTGGGGATTTACTGCTCTGGAGCTGCCTAAGGAGGTGACACAGATGCTCATACTCTCATGGCACTCCTGGCCTCAGCTCCTCACAAGAGTCAGTATGAGGTAAAGGGAAGACTGTATGATCCAACACAGCCACAGGGAGAGAGGAAACAACAAATAGCCCCAGAAAGGTTGGGTGTCACTGCTCTTGAATTTTGGGAGGTTCAGCCTCTATGGACATGATGTGTTAATCCCAGTTGGTTCTCCTGCATAAAACTGCAGATTATAAAACCTGACCCAGAGCTCTGATGGCCTTCAGTCCCTATTGAGTTTCCTTCCTTGGCAAAGAGCACGCTGGCAGGGTCACTCATGGTGGCTTGCAGGATGGGATCACAGGTGGTGATCTAACTAGGACCAGTTACCAGAACTCCTCCAGTCTGGGCAGATGAGCTCCAGAATCTGGATCCAAACACTGGTAAAGTGGTATTAATGTCCCATCAGATAAATAAAGGTGCTGATGTGTTCCTGGGATTTTATTTTTTTTAATAACTATCTCATCATATAAAAATGTACAGGTTATCCTAGAAGAAAGGACATCCATTTTCATCACCTGAACATGTTCCAGCTTTCCTACTGTTTCACAGGACATAGGAACCATTTGTGGCTCTAAATTAGAAGAGTAGTTCCTTCAGAGGGTTCTTGTAAGTGCCTGCTCTGGAGAGAGCTTTGGAATCTGAGGGACTGGAAAAAACCTGCCAATGTAGCCTTGGTTCTACCTCTGAGGGCCAGAAAACTGCAGAAGTAAACAGGCACACTCCTGCAGATAGCTGCCTACCTTCAGCTAGATTTCTTTGTGGTCAGAACTTTGAAAATAACTTTTTCAGATGCTTGAATTGATTAAAGTTACATATTGAGGTGAGCAGCCACAGAAAACATGCATGTTACCATTCTGAAATTTTCACAGTGCTTTACTAAAACTAGTTTAAATGGGAGTGTCACTTTAGTCTGGTGGAGCTGCTAGGCAATTCCAGGTGCTAGGGAGCAGCTGGATAGTGCAGTGTCTCTTGGATTGAACAGAACCAGAACTACCATGTGGGATTTGCTTATACTGCACCTAAGACTACAGAGAAGGGATCCCAAACCCAACTGTGGCTGAGGCAGTTATAATATATTCTTCCAGATCATTGATCATTGCAAATATAACTCTGACATTTTCTGAGCTATAAATTACATCTGCAATTATTTTTACAGCCACGGTGCTTGGAGAGAGTATAACACATGTATTTTTATACTGTCTTGCACTTAAATGGTCTCAACCAAATTAAAAACCCTGGAAGGAGTAGTTGATTCCTGTCAGACAGAGATGAATCTCCAGCTAACTATCCAGAACCACAACATATACCAACATCTAACAACACACATTGCCTTACTTCCTGCAGTATTTTCTTTTGCAAAAATATTTTATCACATATATATATATATACTGTTGTTACTTTGGAAAACATAGAGAGGGGACTATGCTTTTATTTGCAAATTAAACACTTATTACCACTGTTAGATAGTAAAACACTTGGCTAGTATTCACAAGTGATTAAAGAAAGAAAACTTATAGAGTCTGTTTAATTTAGGGGAAGAAAGGAGAAGTTATAAATTGTCCATTATGAGAAAGTTGTTTTACTTCTATGCAAAAATTAGCATAGAAATTTGCTACCAGTAATAAACTGAAGGTCATAAAGCAAGCAAATGGGTTCACGTGACAAACTCTAAAACATTGTGCTGGGAGTTCTGCTTAGTCACTGCTTCATTTCAGATTCTTTGGACCTCTAATTTTTTCTTATTCTAAAATTTTTCATAAGATCAAAATTAAACTTTTGTATGAAAGTAAGAGCTGAATATCACCTGGGACGTGTTCTGCTACACAGGAAATCGTAAGAACTACTTTTTCTACAGATTCCTGATTAGTCATAGATAATTTCTTTTCTTCATTTTTATCTACTCTGAAAATAAGTTTTCAAAAGTATTTGACTGTTGCAATGTCTGTCTTTGCATAAGCACTTTTCCCTTCTAAATGGTATGCAAACATCAGCTTGAAAATGCAATTTTAAAAAGATGTTAATGCTCTGCACGGATAATGTCACATGATATTCATTCATTCATTCATTCCGTAAATCTTTCCAGCCAAAAAGAAGATGCAAATATTTTCATGCTAACTCATCCTTGTTAAGCTGAATAACTTGTTTATTACACTTGTGAGAAGAAAAGTCGATTGCAATATGATACCAAAATAAGTTTTTCTGTTTTCAGAAGTGTTCATTTTTACATGTAGTATCTGTGCACATCCCTCACACATTTGAATGCTGCTGAAGAACTGGGTGCATTTGCACTTCATTCATTCCTCTTCTGCCGATCTAAAGCCTGATGAATTCATTGTTCATTCTGACTTTGAATCAGGTTCTTTTCCTTTTTGCTGTCTTTGTCTACTCCTTACATTTTAAGAAGCAATAGACCCTTTCTCACCAGTTTCTCTCAGCTGAGCAGGTACTGAAATGTTGGACTTCTGCAACACTGCTGCTGTCTTTTCTGTTAATTAGGCCATACCAAAAGCCATTCCTTTTTTTTTTTCTTTTTTCTTTTTTCTTTTTTCTTTTTTCTTTTTTCTTTTTTTCTTTTTTTATCAGGAATGGGACAGAATGATGCATTTGTCCTCAAAGGGTCTGTCCATTTTCTATGCATGAATGGACTATCCAAAGCTTTGCCTAACATATATATCAAACATATTTGTCTCATCTAATAGGATAATTAAATCACAGCAACTTGTATTCTAGAAACAAAGAATGCTTTTGTTCTAGATTGACTAACTTCTTTTCTATAAGAAAAAGGTTACAAGTTTTTTTATATAACACATTGAAGAAAGCAAGCATATATAATGATTAAGAAAAATTAATGCGAATTTTATTTAGAGGATAAACTTTGTTGGCATCAAAGCCTCTGGATGCTGAACTTGAGATTTCCTTAAAGATGCTTCCTACATGTGTAAGTTCAAAGATTATTCATATTTCTTTTTCATTCTGTTTTTAACTGCAGCACCTAAAGCTGCATAAATATATTCAGAAAGTGCTGTAAAGAACCATATGTATGGAAGCATTTGCAGGATCATTAGGTTGTACAGTAGTTTGGCCTATGAAAATTTGAAAATATAGTAGTTGGTTTCTGTAAGAGTTTCTAAAAACATTACTGTGCATTAATCAAGCTTTTCCCCCATATTCTTCATTAGTAAGTTTCATTATCTTCTTGTTATCTGTGGCATTTCCACTATGAAATGCAGTCTCTGCTGATAGGCAACTCATATTTTTGACACATTTTAGTGTCAGTGGAGAAGCCAAAGAGCAGAGTCCTCTAATACTTAAACTGCTTGATGTTAGTAATCCTTGCATTATTCTGCTGGGTTGATTTGTATTAGTGTGACATTTGAAAAAAAATGGATAAGAGTCCCCAGAAAAGTTAGGTGAAAATAATAATGCCATCAGATTAAATTCATATTCCTTAAAAATCTGAGATGGTAACAATAAGGAAGTGTGAGATTCTTCACTAACTTAATTCTGCTAGTGCTAGAAAAATAGGTATACATATAAGTTTCCAAATGTGCAGGTATCAGGGAAATTTATATTTTAATTTAGTTCAGGGAATAGTTATATATAACACTGCATCATGTGTTCATATTTCTTGCTGAAACTCAGATTGCTGACATCAGTAGTTGCTGGAATTGTAAGTTAAACAGTCAAAGCTTCACTGCAGTGGTGTGAAAGCACTGCAGCAGTGAGAAGAAGGGATGCAGTCAGGAAAATAAGAAGCCCTCACACTAATGCCCCTAAAAGTGGTGAAAAGGCTTCCACTGCTCACAAGTGAGTTCTAGATCAGGGCTGAGAAAAAGATTTTGTGGTAAGGAGAAGAGGGTGAGAAGAGAAGATAGCAAATACCAAACCACTGTGGGCTCAGAACCCTCCCTGTCTCCAGTGACTTACTGTATGTGTTTTGGCATGTGCTTGTGATTAAAAAAACGTTTTTTTTAAATTCAGATTTATTAATATTGGTTGCGTTTTTACAGGTTTTTCAATACAGATAGGTTGGGGACTTTTTTGCATTTTGGATAAAATCTTCAGTATATTCACTGAAAATGCAGACTCCTATATTTTGTTTTCATTTTTCCACTTCTGCTTTTGAATAAAATTAGCAAGTTTTTTTTTTTCTGGTTAAAGAAGTGACAGATACCTCCTTGTCTATCAGTGCATGTAAAGAAAAGTAAAACCTAATTCTAAGCCCAGGTTGGGGGCTGCTGATCAGGATGGGTTCATTTCTCTGTAGGGAAGAGAAGCCAGTAAAGAATCTAATTTTTGAGCTGTGCAAATTATTTATGTCCTCCAGCATATTTTATGCAGCTTCTGAAGTAGATGACTCGGTTTTAAGTCTGCTTGGAGACAGGAGCTTAATGTAGATGGCTCCTTGCCTTGTTAGGCAGCCTGTGATCCTACCTCCTCTTGCACAGGGGAGAGGGGGAAGGGTCTTTGGTGTGTCAGCCTCTGAAAGGTTGTGGGAGATAGAATAATGTGCAAAAAGCTGGAGAACTGCTTCCATGTCTTGAAGTTGACACGCGAATTGAGCCCAAGAAAGCTCTGATGTTGTAAAAGGAGGGGACAAAGATTATTTCCTGAAGATTTCGAAACACCTAAACTCCTCAGCTGATGCACTGGGGAGTTAATAATTAGTTTGGACATTGGTAGCATAGACTTAATTTTTTGCTGGATATGATGCCGCACGTTCTGTATTTTAGGAGAAGTTGAAGGAATAGCTGCCACAGAACATCTTTGAACCCATAAGCAAAAATCTGAGAAGTGTAGCTGTGGTTGTCCCACAGTAATTTAAAAACAAACGATGACAAGAAGCATCTGGAAAAGATTATTTTTCTAAAAAGAACAAGAAGTATTAAAAAATATTTTCTGGAAATGGCAATATTTTGATGCAATATGCTAGCTATTAATTTTTGTGTTGAAAAGTCACAATCATTTGTGAAAGGCATTTTTCACAGCTGTGGCAATTTCTTGGTTTGAAAGACAGGTGTCTGTTAAGGAAGGCAGGAGCCTCCCTTGGAATGGGAAACTGTAACCCCTCTCCCTCCGAATTATTATAAATTTGAAATCAAGAGGCTCTCAGGCAAAGATATGGGAATAGGAATAACAGTTCTTTGCTAATATCTAAAACAAAGCTAACAAATAACAACAACTATGACGTTAACTAACAAACAGAACCAGAAACCCAGTGGCAGCCTGCTCGGCTTCAGGCACCTTCTCCCTTTGGTGCAGTTCCAGTCACAGCCTGCAGGGGCGCTCTGGGTGTGATGATTCCCCGGTGGCTGCAGGGGGCGCTCCAGCGTGAGCTCAGGTAGCACACGGCAATGGCGGCTGCCCGAGGCAGGGAGGGATGGAGGAGAGCCTTTGTTCCACAGACCCTTGGGGGGCGGCTGGTGTCGGTGCAGCAGCAGGATCCCCGGACACAACGAGCTGGGACAGCAAGAGGTCCCGGCGTGCAGGGGTAGCCCAGTTACAATGTAGCGAAGAAACTCAGAACGGCGAGGAGGAGCGGGGGAGAGGCAGGCTGGTGGCAGGCAGCTCCCGATGGGGATAGAGGCAAAAAGTCACAGCAGACAGACCGGCATCTCCGTGCTGGCTTCTCAGGGGCTGTGGGTTCAGCAGACAGCAGCTCCAACCGTCCGGCTCGGAGGGGTCCCGAGCAAGAGAGCCACCTCCCCCCCGCCCTTGCTTTTTTCAGTCTCCAAAATCTCTCGTTGTCAGGCCCTGCTTCCATGAGGGCGATTCTGCCCCACCCTGCCAAGGAGAAAGGCCCTAGCCTTGTGCTTTGTTCTCTTAAGTACTCAGCCATTAGCTCAGTCATTAGTCTCTTAGCAACCCATGGGAGAAAAATTCCTGAGGAAAAAAAAAACACCAAAAAAAACTAGATCCAAACTCCAACAGGCAATTATAAAGAAATCTCTCAGATCTTTAAAATGTGTGCCGATCAAAATGCTTAACGTATTCTATCTCCCTGTTTAAGTAAAGACTGTATTTCTGTTTGTAATGGGTTTCTATCTTTCTCTGCAACCACCTGGCATTCTGGTTTCAATTTGACTCTGGCTTTCTAAATACACTGCTGATAAAACATGTAAAAAGGTGAATTGGATTTGAAAATGATATTGAGTTCAGTGTTTACTGGAAGTTGTATGCCCACAAAACTTTTGAGAAAATGTTTTCTTTTCTCTTGGTTTACTGAGTTTTATCACATATTTCAATGCTAGTTGCCATATCAAACCATTACCTTTGTTTTGAGATCAGAGAGACCTTCACAATACTTTGAAGAGCTCATGAGCAGCTGGGAGACAGGAAAGAACTTTGTTGCCAATGCTTTGGAAATGTAACCTGAGTTTGCATTTTTTCTAAATGTAAGAAGATTTTTATAGGCACTGTAGCAATGGTAACTACTGAGGATGATTATCTGAGAATAAGGTGAGACTTCATCTTTATTAATGGAGAATTATTGAAATTAATCTTTCTGGAAAGGTTTTATTTGGTTAGTGAAATCCAGGAATAAGGTTCCCTAATAATGCCCTAGAGCTAGTTTGAAATTATAGTTGTGCCTCAAATGCATTATTCTTAAACAAAAATTATTTTCCTGTATTTGTTTTATATTTGATGTCATTGAGACACCTTTTGAATAGAGAGCAGCTGTTATTTTCCTAATATGATTAGAATTCCATCCATTAAAAAGGCTGATTCCAAATAAATGAAGCCTCTGGAAAAGAATATTAAAAGTCACATTTTTAAGATATGGAATGTTATACTTTCAATAATGCTCTGTCAAAAGCAAATCATCAATTAAAAAATAAAAATAACTAATTTTAAAAGTAGTTTTTTTTTTTTTAAAGAGAAACAAAAGGGGTCATTAGAAGTTTCAGTGTGGTGTGATGTTTCTCAAAACTGATATTCCATCTACTGAACTATTAGACAAAGGATGCCATGAAAGGCCACATCACTGTCATCTTGTAGCAGACTAAAGTCATCTAGGACCACCAGCTATGAGGAACAAGGAAGAATGATTATTCTTTGTAGTAGATCTAGGAATGAATTTAGTAAATACCTATACAACACAGCACAGACACTGCCAAAGTGAGGCATCCTGACTGAAAAAAATACATGCAGCTACAGAATTCAAGTACCTCTTACATTAGGGATCCAAACTTAAGAGTTTCATATAGGCTGTCTTTATTTGCAGTCAGGCAGTGTCTGGATGTTCAAGTGTGACAGGACCAAACCAGAAGAGAAAATTTTCTGATTAATAATTTGCTTCGAGAAAGATGAAATCTTAAAATCTGAGTGTTACAGTCTGAGTTCTTCTTTTGGTATCATCCCTTGTGAAAGGTGAGGGCAAGAGGGCTGAGAAGTAACAAAACAAGGAGCATCTATTCTAAGGCAGGAGTTACATAGAGCACGCCATGTAATTTCTGCTCAAATTGTCATGCCATAAACTAGCAGAATAATAGAGCATTTTATCTCTCAGTGGAGAATGTGAGAATTGAGTGTATATTAATGACTAAAAAGAGATCAGGCACTAAGTTAATAACAAGAATTTAATGCTGCCCCCAAATTACTATTGCATCACTTTACAGATATGGTGAGGTGACAGAGTGGCAGCACCACAGCATGCTCACAGTGAATAGTTCATACAGATAAAAATAGATTTAAGGCTAGAATTAGGCATTTGATTTAAAAAAATGTAAAAATTCCATGATTAGCCTAAAATAATCTGTGTGGCTCCTTTCAAATTTAACTTAAACTGTATGGTCCTGACCATCCTGTATGGCTTTATTAGTTTTTTTTTTTTATTACTGAATTTATCTTCTGTTCAGAGAACCTATGGTCCTGAAAGGAAAAATGAAGAGTGGGTCCAGAAGAAAGAACTGAAATTCGAAGACAAAGAAGTTGTCTTTGTTGTCTGCTGTGAAATGATGGATAATATTGGATTGTATAGCAATGGTGCTAATGAGCTCCATACAAAGTCCCAGTGTACTTATACCCACATGTTCACTTGACAGCATAAATATGAGCCCATTCAAGATCCACCTAATTAGTGGCATGACAAGCACAAGGAAAATGCAATTGTACAGCTTTTAGAGAGGGGTGCCCAGAGAAGTTTGTGCCTGCCTGACTCGCTAACGCTGCTGTCACCCACCTTCATAGTGTCTATCTCTGTCTGGTCACCTGAGGCTGTTTTTGCAGTCAAGAGGGAAACCCAAAAACTTTGAGGGTGGGATACAATTTTTTGCTTATGACTAGAGGCATTGCATTTTAGAGTGCCAGTGTTTTGTAAACTGAGTGCAGGGTACACTAAATCCATTTGGCCAGATGCAACCCATCACCTGTGAGTGTCTAATCTGCTTTGGCTTTTACATACAGGTAGCAAAAATTTGGTCTCTCTGAGAAAACTGTGTCTAGTTAGATAAAGAAGGAAAAGAATAGTTTGGTTACTTTAAATGTGTTAAAAATTCTGCTAAATAAAAAAGACTCAGAAGCATTGTGATATTTATTTAAATCGTATTCTTCATAGCCATTTTTTCATCCAACATCTTTTGGTATTGTCATGGAGACCAAGGCTGTTAATGTCATGCAATCCTATAATATATACATGATGAATACTGCATTTCATAATTCATAAACCCAAGTTTATACAGTGTCACTATCCTCACCTCACAAAGCAGAATTATATCTGCACCTTTGTTGTCAGCTTTGAACTTTAGACATTTACTGGGTATGTCACTGGCAAATCTGAACAAAAAGATTCCGTGCTTAAGCTTACTTATGCATGTTCAATATGCATTTGTTTGGTAGGGAAAAAACAATCCACTGCAGTAGGTTTATTTTGGTTGTGATAAAGAATACAGTCTGAGTAATCTCAGTGCACAGAACAGCAATGTAATTGACAGCTACATAATCAGTCTAAAGTGTGCTTGCTAGGATGGGTCAAATTCCTGTGGGAATTCAAATGAGGTTTGGATGGCTTCTGCACTCAGTGTTTTGCTACTTTGCATCACAGAGCCTGCCATCAATATTTTACATGAGGAGGAATATGACAGAAGCTCATGTTGCCAGTGTCCATCTGTGGAATGTAACAGATTTATATTTTTAATTAAAGCAAGAAAACAGTTTTGAAAGTTCAGCAGTCACAAACAGATGTATAGAAGAAGTTGCCTTTCTGAGTAGCCCCTGCAATTTCAATCAGAATGATTCCAATTCTAATAGGGGTGGGAGATAGATGGATGAATAATGGGAACTTGAGCTCTGGGCATGAATAGTGTGGGCTTGAATGTCTAGTTATGGTGATTTAAGATTGTGCTGCCCCAGCTGTTCACTTGTATTTGCAAAGCAAAGCCACATTTACTCTTTGTTGTGAATGTTGCTCATCCTTAAGGAAAAGTTCACTCACATATTTAAAAACACCCTTTGGGGTGACTCAGACTAAGCCATAAGATTTTGTTTAGTGTTAAGAATGCACTAACTCATGCCATTGACTTGGCTCAGGTCCAGAACTGGTATTATCAGGAAAGAATCAGTCAGAATGAACCTTGGACAAAAACATAAACTGCTATAATTGCAGAAGTAAGATGTGCTTAGATGTGCTAAGACACCACATAAATGTCGAGTCTACTTCCTCTTCAGTGATGCAGATATAAGAGTAATACACTGCTTCATTTCCTCTTTTACCTGAGACATAGACAGCAGAGATGAGATCCAGGAACTCCTTTGCTACTCTACCATATGTCAGAGACTGAAAATAGTTCATGCCTCAAACATTGATGCAAAGTTTTGGTCGGACAAGCTTCCCTGAAGATACCTGACCGGGACTTTGAGCTGAGTCAAACTGCTGAGATTAGATAAAGGGAAAAGCCTATTGTTCAATCATCTCAGCCTGAGGAAAAGGAATGCATCCACAAAAGCTGAAGTCACCAGCTGTACTGAGAATCATTTCTGGCTGAGTTTGGGGTGGGGGGCAAAGCACAGCTCACAGAAGCCACGTTTACACAGCCCTCCCCCAGCTGAAGGGGAGAGGAGGATGGCGTAACCTCTGATCAGAGGCAATACACACGCATCCTCCAGTACACAAACTGGCCCAGCTGTGAAGCCTCCCCAACACCACAAACCACATCCACAGGACTCTCACGTGAGAGGCAGCTGAGGGGGAGTCACAATCTATCACAGATCCCCCAAAGTGCTCCCCAGACGCCTTGTACCACAGGACTGCACGTGATGCAAGCAGAGTCTGCTGCTAGAGGCTGCCCCCTCCCCCAGGGGGACATGCCTGGACATTTCCACCTGGCCTGAGTGTATATCAACCCATGGCATTCTGTGCTTTTGGGGGGACTTCCACCACCGAGAAGAGGACATCAGGACACCAATGGGACCCACGGAGTGGTGATACCTTTTTGTCCCTGTCCCTCTCTGTCCCCCCCCATATTTCTCCCTACTCTCTCTTTTCTCTCTTCTCTCTCTCTCTTTCTTATTTCTCCCTACTCTCTCTTTTCTCTCTCTCCTCTCTCTCTCTCTCATATTTACTATCAAATAAAACCCATACTATTGATTGGCATATGGTCTCGCTTGTACCTTAATTCAGGCAGAGGTATCTCTAAAGAACTTTAATAATTAGATCGTAACACCATAAAATGAGAGGTTTCAAATTTCCTGGGATGGGACTAAAGGCAGAGTACTCTTCAGAGCTTGAAACACAGACTGGTCATTGTACTAGTTTAATGCCTAAATACCTGATCTAGCTGAAGATGTCTCTGCTCATTGCAGGGAAGGTTGGACTAGATGACCTTTAGAGGTCCCTTCCAACCCAAACCATTCTATGATTTTATGATTTTAAGGTTATTGCCTGTATGAAGTCATGCTTCAGAAGGGTTAGGAAATAAACTTCTCTCTCCGTGGAGAAACCAGGTAAATTACTTAGAATGCACCAGATAAACCCAGATGAGCCAGAAACAACCATTCACTGTCTTTAATACTGATTTTAATTCACTCAGCTGAAATACATTAAATAAGTGAGTAAAAGGGCATGAGGTGTAAAGAGAATAACAATGAACATTCACATTTGCAGGCATGTCTATCATTTAAAAAGCACAGATAGTTTTTTCTTATATTCAGACAATGTGATCACCATCGTAAAAGGCTCTATGCCAAACTGTGTAGGTTCTGTGGGCAGAATGAACTGAAACTCCGAGGAGATAATTAATAAGAGAATAAACACACCAAAAAAAAAAAAAAATCACTGCTAATTCATTTCTGAAAAAGAGGTACGTATTCTAGGGGTGAATAGATACAGTTCTATTAACGCTTCCCTGGCTCTTTTAAAGCATTACCACTGTTCACAGTATCAGAATGCCATTGTTAAATTTCTGCCTTGAGAGTCTTACAAATCTTGTGCAATAGTTTCACCCAGTATTTATCTTTTTGTAGTGACTTAGCTCAATTCAACCTCGGCCAAATATTGTTTTTACAATTCTTGTAGTTAGACACCAGAACATGTGTTTTCATTCTGCAAACGAATTAGGAATACTCATTCTCACTTCATAGTTAAATTGCATAGGATTCTCAAACTGTCAATGAGTAAAGAACCTCATTTGGGTTTATTTTATAGGAAACCATTAGAAACCAGTACATCAGCACTGCCAGCTCATTGGCTGGTACTAACATGTGATTTGTGATGGTTTTAACAATTATCTTTTCCCTAAAGCCAGCTGAGGTTCTGTTGCACACTTTCACAAGTGGATTACTATTAGAGTTTTGAGTGCTCAGACCATTTAAAGCTTTAAAAAACTAGGCTTTAAAACCTAATTATTTAATACAGTTACCTAAAGGTAGGGGTATTTATTTTAGCTGAGTGATATAGGATTATAAAAAAGGGGATTAAGTAAGATCATATTGCCCATACTGTGTCATGGCCAGACTGAGAAAAATATACTCCACTCAGCAACATCAGAGAGAATGTAAATTCATATGTGAATTGCTCTGGTTTATGGTGCACAATCCAAGTAACTTACTGCAGTGTCAGCAATATGGCTTTGGTGATAAGCTGGTCCAATAAACTTAATTCTGGAAACAAATTTTAAGTAAAACTACTGTCAGAAAGATATGAAGTGCTTTTCCCCTCTCCTTCTCCTGGAAATTCTGTCCTTTGGCAGGCAGCTATGTGCAATGTGAAATTCATCTGTCTGGAAGGACAGCTGAGAGGACAGCCTCCTGGCCAGCTGGCAAGGTGTCACTATGCACACAGATGCCAGGATGTTCCTCTGAGAGGGAATAAATCAGACAACTGGCACCTATGACACTGATGTCTGTTCAAACATCTCTCCCTTCGTGTAACTTAAACTGTAGCAGAAGGGCACAATTAGGATCTCTCTCCTTTTTTGTAACCCCTTGCTTGTGCAACTTTCTCTTGAAAGCTGTGAAAATAGCACACTGAGACAGCGTGGTGTGGAAAGTAGTCTTCCCACACATAATTAACCAGGACTAGGAACTCCTTGGAATTCCTAGGGACTGATCTGGTTGTTCATGGCAGCAATATTAAGCAATAGATTTCATTTTTATCATGTGGGCTGTGTTCTGTT
Organism: Eopsaltria australis; assembly: GCA_034509425.1. Classification (NCBI taxonomy): domain Eukaryota; kingdom Metazoa; phylum Chordata; class Aves; order Passeriformes; family Petroicidae; genus Eopsaltria; species Eopsaltria australis. The sequence continues at coordinate 18,440 of JAVTVJ010002067.1, forward strand.
TTCTTCTTTTATTCCCGTATACTTGAAGTGGTATCTATTGGAGGAGAGCCCTTCCTATCTTGATATGTAATTAACAGCATAGTGGGAAATAGGGTTGTTAGTATCCATAGTCTGGTACAAAATGCATTAAGACTCCATATTTTTTTACTTCTTCCAACTTCAGTGACCTCTGTAAAGATGCATTATCCTCAAGTGAAATAAATCCAGGTACACCTGTCTCCCAGAGTCCTTCATATATTTCTAATACATAATAGTTAGAAGGTGGCAAATGAAAGACAGTGCCTGAGGCTTCTGAAGCTCAAACAAAGCCCAGTTTTTTTATTCCACTTATGTGAGAAATCCTGATAATTATCACGTACTTGCTGAAAAGATTTGTGCATGGCAAAAAACCCCATGAGAGTGCCTGACAGCTTCAACCAAAGACCATGGCTTGAAATGAGAACTACCTACCACCTTTTATACCAACTATTAAGTGTTTTAGATTAAATATATTTTAGTATGGACAAAATATATCAATAACTGCTTTCAGATTTTAAGGGATCATTTCTTTTCTCCAGAGACATAAACAATTCATAACATCAGAAATCTAAAGCAGTTATATGTGTTTGCCTTAAGTTCTAGCAGCTCCAGGGAACTTTCCCTGCACTTTTCTGTTCAGGGTAAGTTACTCTGGTAACACAAGTCCTGTGCTTCTCCTTCACTTGTGTTTCTACTCTGCTGTAGACAGTAGGTATTTGCAATTATGAGATTAGGGAAAATGTAAACCCTCTTTATTTAATTACAATCAACTTGTATTTTCCTTAGGCTGAGTACATGTGCAGGGAGGATTACAAAAGATTTACTGATCTGTGTGAGCCACAGCACTTTCTCATAAGGGTGTAAGAAAGAGAATGGTTGTGAAAATTTCTCCTTACTGCAGATAGTCATGGTTGCAGGCTATAGCACTGATTCAAATGCAGGTGCGGCTTGTCCCTTGACACAGTGGTGTTTTAATCATTACATTATGGTTATATACACTCTGTCTGGCTTAATGAATATTCAGTTATTAATTTCAAAGACCCCCTGCTCAAAGCACAGGAAATTCAAACGTAAGATTCCTGCACAACAGGGAAATTGAGCTGAAGCCCAAATCCCCAGGCTGAGTGGGCTGCTCAGTTTTAGTCCTGGCAAAAGAGGGTACACTGACTCCTGGTCTGCCTGATGCATGGGACATTGTCAGTGCATGAACCAATTCAACAAAAATACAGATAGTTGATGTCAATGAAAAATACTGATTATCTGCAGGTGATCTATCATGATTTTTTTTGGTGACTCTTTAAAGGCATAGCATTGGTGTGTTATCAGCATCATTCTAGCTACAAATATAGAGCATAGCTTTGAGAGGGCCATTTTGGGGAAAGGTAACTCCATCCCTACCAGACCAAACACATTCATAAAAATATCTAATATTTCTAGGGCACTCAGAAGTGGCCAGGTGACTCAAAACAGATCTTCCAACATGCTTTGACCTTCTGGATTCCTTAGGCAGCCTACAGTTTTGCCTTTTGTTTAACAATACCTTCATATTCAAAATTTCTTCTCAGGAACTCTCTGACTCCTGCTTCAATAACTATGACCCAACTGCAGCATAATAATGTTGGAAATATACAATACCTAAACGGACTTTTCAATCTTACTCCTTGTTTCTTTGCCAATTTAGTGTGTTCCAGGTGTGCCTCAAACCAGATCTTTTGTTTGTCAAACTTTGCCATCCCCACCTCTACAAAACTCTATGGGTCATACTTAGATGGACTAAAGGAAGGTTTTGAATTATATATTCCCTTGTATCTGTCAAGCAGACAATCCAAAAATTCTATCTTATTAACACTGAAGATTTTTTTTTTCATCCATAATGTGATTTCAGGACTTTGCCATTATAATTTTAAAATATGTTACCCTGAATTTATTCTTGGATATTGTGTATGTTTATCCCTGTCTTGGTATTGGTCAGAAAGTGAAGCTCTTGTCCCTTGGTGATATTTATTCTCATTTTCTCACTTCTCTCACTCTGCTTGTGTATTTTTAGGAAACAATCAAAACTGCCTGCAGCTTTTTTTTACTATGCTAAATAAACCTTGCTGTCATACTGTCCTCCCTCATGGCAGTGCTTTCACCATATTGCTACTACTTGCAGTTCTTTTCTACTCTCATTTGATGAGGCTTTCTCTATCCCTAACTTATTTTTCATACACCACTTACCTGTATCATTAAGGCTCAAGTGACGAGCCACCACATCCTGCACCTCTGTCTCCCACCAGATGAACCTGCACAGGCAGTCTAGCATTAGTAGTAATTAACAATAATCCTCTCTATTGCAGTAACATTTCCATTTGCCTTGAAAATCTGTATTAAACAGAAAGGAACAGGGTAAAGATTCACCATAGAAAAAAAAGTTCTCAGTTCAATAACATGTACAAGAAGATCAGCCAGCAGGATTAGATTTACTAAGCAGAGATAAAAGGCAGGAATAGAGAATACACTGATAATGTTTTGTTCTCCTTCCCCCTCCACCCCCACCCTTCATCTAAATAATAATTTAAATTCCTGGTTTCCGGGAAGTAAGTTCCTTTTTTATATCTTATATTATATATATATATATGTATATATATATGAATGTATAAACCACTGGCTGCATGTTTTAGGTGCTGCATGAAAGGAAGATTTCTGCCTCTTTCCTGTTCTTAAGGCTCTGGAGTAAAATAAGGAGTGATCTTCCAGCAGTCTATTTCCCCTTCAACCTCAGAGCTGCAGAGTGCACCATGTTCTTCTGCACTGTCCTAAAGACAGCCCCTAGGCTGATTTCAAAACCAAACCCATGTATTGTGCAGTCAATGATCCTGCAAATTGGGCCTTCTGAAATAACAGGACACATCCTATGGAGTGTATAAAACACATGGTTCCCATCATGCTGATGTATTCCCCTATGTGGAGCAAGCATTCTATAGGCATGCAACTGTATGGATGGGCAAGGAGCTAAGAAAGTCCAGAAGATTCTCTTTGGAGGGTGTCTAGGTGAAGCAATTGAGCTTTGACCATTTCTATTTGGTGAGTTTCTTCTTTGTCTGCCTCTGTTGCTGCTCAGAATTTCCTGAAAAGTTGCAGTTGCATTTGGCTCATGTAATTCTTGACTGTTTGCCTTCTGCCCACATGATTTGACAGTCTAACTGTGAAGCTGAACACACTTGCTAAATTCCTATCTGTGGATTCTCAACAAAGCTGTGAGCAGGACCAGAAACTCTGGAATTTTGCTGTACTACCTTAAAACTACCCTGTATTTGGTTTATACTTGTTTAATCTTTAGAATCATATGAGTTAAAAGTTACATTTCAACAAATAAATACTGGATTTTTAATATCTGAAAAGAGATGGATGCTCTCAGTCCTATTGCTTGCCAAGGCAAATTTCTGAATTACCATTAGAAGAGAGTGTCAGGGATTTTTAAGCTCTGCAGTTTCTATATGAATACAGATTGATTGGTGCCTACAGGACCTTCATGTAAACACACACTAATCTGTTAAAAAGAGAAATAGGAATGATCCTGCTCACTAATAGGAATTTCCTCAGGGACTTCAATAAGTGCTGGATTAGACAATGAATGCTTAGAGGGGTTCTTCTGTTAACTATCAGCAGAGGCTCCTTACTGGGGGGATGATATTTTTCTAATAGTAATATAGAGTCAGTGCTTTCGGTTTGATAAAGCTTTTCTTTTCCCAGTAAATATAAAAAGAGAATGAGATTGTGGGATGGTTTTGGTCTTGGATTTTGTCAGATTTTTAATCTACTATTTCTAGCCTACTACTATGCACTAGACATGCTGCCCTCAGTGAGGTGGCTCTGCCCCAGGCCTGACGTCCTCCAAGGCTCAGGGTGTGCTCAGCACTCTCACACAAGGGCTGGACCAGGGGACCTCCAGTGGTCCCTTGCAGCATGAGTTATCCTGTGATCCCACCATACACACACACTGTTAAATTTTTACTCTGAAAAATTATAGAGTAGCTCTTGCATACCCATGAACTCTTTAATATCTATTTATGATGCATATCCAGAATGGGAATGGTAAAGAAGGGGGAGAGAAGACTGAGAAAGTTAAGAAGACACCTTCCTTGCTTACAAATAAAAGGATTTTAGAGAAAAATAACGGTGTAAAGTGGATTTGTTCTGTGACTTTGAAATTCTGTCCTGATTTTGGCTGTGATAGAGTTAATTTTCTTCCTATTAGCTAATACAGTGCTGTGTTTTGGATGCAGTATGAAGAATAATGTTGGTAACACAGGCATGCTTTTAGTTGTTGCTAAGTAGTGTTTATACTAAGACAAGAACATCTGAGCTTTGCATGTCCTGCCAGGAAGAAGGCTGGAGGGGCACAAGAAGTTTTGGGGGGGCAGACAGCCTGGATAGCTGACCCCAGCTGGCCAAAGGGATATTCCATACCATATGGTGACAGGCTCAGTATATAATCTGGGGGGAAAGCTGGCCAGAGACCACTGCTCGGGGACTGGCTGGGCATCAGTTGGTGAGTGGTGAGCAATTGCATTGTGCATCCTTTACTTTGTGTCATATTATTATTGTTATTGTTTTATTATCATTCTTCATTTCCCCTCTTCTTTTTCTGTACCATTAACCTGTCTTTATCTCAGCCCATGAGTTTTCTTACTTTTACTCTTCTGATTCTCTCCTCCATCCTGCTGGAGGTAGGACAAGTGGCTGTGTGGGGCTGAGTTGCCATGTGGTATTAAACCATGAGAGGTACTTTTGCAATATTCGTTGTTTATATCTCAAAATATTATTGCAAAGAAGATAAGCATTGACTTATCTGTTTTAGAGGTGGGAGAACAGAGATGTAGCAGATGTGTGTGATGCAGCTATGTGAGGATGATGCAACAAGATGGGGCCAGAGCCTCAGGCCTACTCTCTGGACAGCAAATGGGCCCTCAGTGTCCGGACCCCGTTCAAAAGTCCAGCAAAATATTAGCTATCTATTCTTTCTCTAGTGGCTCCTTTCTCTGTTTACAGATCCAGGGTTTAAAGTATGTGCATAATGTCTTTGCACCATGTTGGAGTTTGGATTTAGTTTTTTTCCTCAGGAATTTTTCTCCCATGGGTTGCTAAGAGACTAATGACTGAGTACTTAAGAGAACAAAGCACAAGGCTAGAGGTTTTTCTCCTTGGCAGGGTGGGGCAGAATCTCTTTCATGGAAGCAGGGCCTAACAACGAGAGATTTTGGGGACTGAAAAAGCAAGGGCAGGGGGGAGGTCACGCTCTCTTGCTCAGGACCCTCGGAGCTGGACGGTCGGAGCTGCTGTCTGCTGAACCCACAGCCCCTGAGAAGCCAGCACGGAGATGCCAGTCTGTCTGCTGTGAGTTTTTGTCTCTATCCCCATCGGGAGCTGCCTGCCACCAGCCTGCCTCTCCCCCCGCTCCTCCTCGCAGCTCCGAGTTTTTCGCTACGTTGTAGCTGGGTCCCAGCTCGCTGTATCCTGGGATCCTGCTGCAGCACCGACACCAGCTGCCCCCCGAGGGTCTGTGGAACAAAGGCTCTCCTCCATCCCTCCCTGCCTCGGGCAGCCGCCATTGCCGTGTGCTACCTGAGCTCACGCCAGAGCGCCCCCTGCAGCCACCAAGGAATCATCACACCCAGAGCGCCCCTGCAGGCTGTGACTGGAACTGCACCAAAGGGAAAAGGTGCCTGAAGCTGAGCAGGCTGCCACTGGGTTTCTGGTTCTGTTTGTTGGTTAACGTTATAGTTGTTGTTATTTGTTAGCTTTGTTTTAGATATTAGTAAAGAACTGTTATTCCTATTTCCATATCTTTGCCTGAGAGCCTCTTGATTTCAAATTTATAATAATTCGGAGGGAGAGGGGTTACAGTTTCCCATTCCAAGGGAGGCTCCTGCCTTCCTTAACAGACACCTGTCTTTCAAACCAGGACACACCATGAAAAGAAATCGCCATGTGCTTAGTGACAGTTTTACTGCTAATACAAAGTTACACACATTCAAATGCCATTATAAACTATTTGAAGCAATGGATATTTCAGAGATGTTAATCCTGCCAACTATACTTTGTCAAAACAGGTCTGAGTGGCTCATAAAATCACTGCATTGGACACAAATGAAACAAGGAAACCTGACCACTGTATGGACAAAGAGAACTGTGGGTACTTGGCCTGTTCTGTTACATTTTCCTGTTTGCTGTGAAAACAAGTTCAGAAAAAACTGCCTGCCTTTCGTTTAATCCATTTACTGAAGCATATTGCACAAAGCTTTCACTACCTGAACAGCTTTAACATTATTTTCCAGGAACATTCTTTATGGTGGCCTGGCTTGTTGGATATATTTAGCTCTGAACAGAAACTCTAAAAGGTAAATAATGATGCTTTCTGACTTTGAGAGAACACATTAAGTTCAGTTATGAGCAGAGCATTCACCTGAAGCTCTTATGTCAGTTCAGACAGTAGTCAGAAAAGTCCACAGACAGACACCATTCAAGTAAAAAATATTTGGTGTTGAATAGAGCAGTGTTGGTTCTCTACTGTAAGTGAAAAAAGAAAATAATAAAAAGAAGGGCTCTTCTTTGTCCAGTGTTAGTATCTATAGAAATCGGACTGCTCCCTACCACAATGTATGGTAAGTACCTCTACTTTAAACATACATAAACTCACCTCCCTGAAAGGAACCCTGCCATAATAGATATTTTAAGCTCTAAGATATGAAGCTATTCTTCTTTAATTTTATTTTTAAGCATTAGATTCAAAAAGGTAAAATCTATTTGCAGATATTGCAGCATTGAGAAACTCCTCTGTAGGTCAGCTTTGTTACTGTTAAACTTCGTTAGTATAAGTTTTCTAGAATATTTTACTCTCAAAGAATAAACCAAACCCTTGCTTCCAGAATTTTGAGGACGTGAGTCTGCATTCTCATCCAGAGGATAAAAGTGAAATTTAGCAAGTCTTTCCATTTTAGGTATAAAACACTGGATGATGAACTGGGCCTTTGTGATGTACACATTCCAGGTCTAAAGTTCACTCTATTCCCTAGCTTCTCCTGCTCATGTGACAGAAAACAGGTTACTTAACTGGAGGTCTATTTATAAGAATATGGTGTTTTCAGCTTCGCTCAAGTAATGGAGCTTTTGGATGAGAGTCTGTGGAGGTCCAGTGCTGAGAGTGGAAGAGCACATTAGCAGATGTTGAAGGTGCTTGGGAAGAAATCTGTAGTGGAAAAAAAAAAGAAAAAAAAAGAAGGAGAAAAAGAAAGCAGGAAAGTCTTTAAAGCTAAACTAAAGAAAAACTTATGAAATCTAGTGGATAAGGCCAGACTGTCAGCTGATGTTGTGGCACGTGCACAGGGGAGTCTTGGAGTTAAGCGAGAATAATGTCAGCAGTTATGATAAGATGACTGAAATACTGCACGGGAAGGACTTGACTTCCTCAACTTAGTGATGAGAATAATTTCACCAGAAGAGAAAAGACTAATACACACACACACACACGGTTGTAAAGCTGTTTTTATGTTTTACTCATACTTCTTTCATTTTAGGAAATGTAACTATCTATGCTCTGAGGGTGACCTGGAAAAAGTGCTCAGTCTGCAAGTACCATGGTACTGTAGAAAAGTTCATATCTTTTTCCTGGTCCTTTTCCAGCTTTCTGCAGCAGTTTTGCATTCTCCTAGCATTCCAATAAAATGATATTTCCAGGTTTTCATTACTCCAAAGTTTGTTCACCCCCATAATCAAGGTTTTCTGAAATATTTCAATCCTGGATTAATCACTTGTATTCTGTATTCATTAATTGCAATAATACATAGCAGGAAGTAAAATTATACTGACCAAACAATACACAGTGGGTTTGAATGTTATAGCAGCAGCTCAAGAGCAAAGTTGTTGAGTCATGTTCCCTTTGCCACATACATTTAATGAGATACCCACTGACTGATTACCTTCCACCACTGTCAAAATACACAAAAACAGTATTAGATGTTTCTGAATTGGTCAGTGGGTTTATTCGTATATCTAGCACACACTGATGGTTCAGTTTTATCAATGTTGTAATTTCAGTTCCTGTATCCAGGCAAATGGCCTACTGTGCCAGACTTGAATGTGTCCCATCTGCATGGGCTGTTGTGCTGTGCCCTTTCCAGGACTGCTGCAAGTCAAACTACTGATTATGAGAATAACTGCTCATTAGTGTTTGTTGGCACACAGTCATCCTGTTCTGATTAGCCTGTGATCCCCTGACCACTGCAGTACCCACTGAAATAATCCATTACCTACTTACAAGCAGCCAGCAAAATACATCATGGTTCTTTTTTTGATAGCGACAGTGCCCTGTATTTGACTATTAGCTCGACCATAATGAGATCATGGATTTTTTTTTTAAATTTTTAAATCTGCAGTTCATGTAAGACTACACATCAACTCCTTGCCTTTGGCCTCAAATCACCATTTTTGTCTACAGCCAATTGCTGAGTTGTGAGATGCTAACATATGTCACTCTCTATGTCCTTCATAACTGCTTTAGCAGTTCCCTTCAAGACAAAGAGCTGTGCCTTTGTGGGAATTTATCTTAAAATTTCTCATTGTTTTTGCCAGATAAGCAAGGTATGATTTTCCTTGTTTGAACAATCATTTAGCTTGCCAGCTGATATTTCTCACCGAAATTAGAAATATTATCAGAAATAAAGACATAAAACTTAGGAAAAGAGATTTGTGCTGAAATTTTCAAAGGGAAGGCTGAATTTTTCATGAGAGCTCTTACCTATCATTCAGCTTTCAGGTCCACCTCAGAGACACTCTTTTTTATTAAAGCTCATTGGAAACTTTGTACTGCTGAACAAACTTGCAGTTCTTTCAGATTCTAAATTTTCTTTGTATCAACATCCTTGATTTTTTCCATCCCTCTTAAATTACTATGTGAAGAAAAATCCTGTGCATAATCTCAATGCTTTCATTATGTGGCTCTTCTCCTACAGACATTGGATATTAAATCTCTTTCTTAGCATTGCCCCAGTATTTGACATTTACCATTGCAGAATTTATCTTTCAGAAGCTACATCTTTGTTGACTTTACTTCTAGAACAAATATTTATTGTACAACCCTTACTGTACTTATATTTAACCCTACCAACCTTTCCAACTACAGCAGCCAGATATTATTTTTCAAAAACCATTTAACTTTACACTAATAAATACGGATCTAGCGAGTTCAGTCTATCCCTGCCATTGGTGCAAGCCCTGAGAGTCCACACAGGTTTGATTAAAGTCCCTTTATAAACCATAAATGAGTAGCAGCTGTGCCTGACATCTCTCGGAAACTTGGCAAATTAGATCACCTCACATTTGACAAAGCTGCAGGTGGGAGGTGACAGGTTTTGTTTGTGGTCTTCACATCAGTTCCCTCAAATTAATGTTCTGCATCAAAGCCAATTCTATTTTTAACTTTTGATGAAGAGAGAAAAGGAAAGGAAAAAGATGAATGCCTCTTAGGTAACAAAGTTACCTGGATAACCAAGACACCCACCACATTAAATACGATGCAGAACCACTGTAAACAACGGTTGTATACATAGTGGAGCTCCTGCTTTCTGGAACATGTTGAAAGATGGGCTGCATCAAAAGCTTTATGAATGTTGGAGGTTGGATTTTATTTTTTTTTTTCCTCAGGAATTTTTTCTCCCATGGGTTGCTAAGACACAAATGACTGAGCTAATTGCTGAGTACTTAAGAGAACAAAGCACAAGGCTAGGGCCTTTCTCCTTGGCAGGGTGTGGCAGAATTGCCCCTCATGGAAGCAGGGCTTGACAAGGCGAGATTTAGGAGACTGAAAAGCAAGGGCAGGGGGGAAGTCACTCTCTTACTCAGGACCCTCGGAGCTGGACGGTCGGAGCTGCTGTCTGCGGAACCCACGGCCCTCTGAGAAGCCAGCACGGAGCTGCCAGTCTGTCTGCTGTGAGTCTCTGCCCTCTGCCCCCTCGGGAGCTGCCTGCCACCAGCCTGCCTCTCCCCTGCTCCTCCTTGCCGCTCCGAGTTTCTTCGCTACATTGTAGCGGGGTTTTCCCCTGCACATCGGGACCTCTTGCTGTCCCAGCTTATTGTGTCCGGGGATCCTGCTGCGGCACCGACACCAGCTGCCCCCCGAGGGTCTGTGGAACAAAGGCTCTCCTCCATCCCTCCCTGCCTCGGGCAGCCGCCATTGCCGTGTGCTACCTGAGCTCACGCCAGAGCGCCCCCTGCAGCCACCAAGGAATCATCACACCCAGAGCGCCCCCTGCAGGCTGTGACTGGAACTGCACCAAAGGGAAAAGGTGCCTGAAGCCGAGCAGGCTGCCACTGGGTTTCTGGTTCTGTTTGTTGGTCAATGTTATAGTTGTTGTTATTTGTTAGCTTTGTTTTAGATATTAGTAAAGAACTGTTATTCCTATTCCCATATCTTTGCCTGAGAGCCTCTTGATTTCAAATTTATAATAATTCGGAGGGAGAGGGGGTTACAATTTCCCATTCCAAGGGAGGCTCCTGCCTTCCTTAACAGACACCTGTCCTTCAAACCAGGACAATGAAATAGCAATATATCACACACAGTAAGAGACAATAAATCATGTTTTGGGGTGTGATGAATGAATCAAAAAAAGCCAACATTAAGTCATGGGAGAGAGGAGCCATCCATACATTCTGCCCCACCCCTGGGCCAGACAGGTGCAGTAACTACTGGGTTTGATTTGAAATTTTGAACTTAAATTTCAAATTTTGAATTTAAAAAAAGGGCTTATTTTAGTTCCAGACCTAGTCATGCTTCATTTTCTAATACGTGCACAGTCTGGATATTTGGAAATTTGCTTTGTTCTATTTTAAATTCTACCTGAAGTTCTATAATTGTTTTAGTTCTGAAAATAACAAGTCTGTTCAATGATTGTTCAGCAATACATATGAATTTAAACAGGAAGTTAAGAAATAATCACTCCTGTACTTGGTAACAATTGTAGCCTCACTGGCAGCTCTGTATAAAACCTGAGAGTTGAGTATGATAAATAATTTTCCTTTTGATGTCAGAAACTATTTAAAAAATGTAATCTGTAGGATTAAAAACTTTTTTTTTTAATTATTCCATCCACTTTTTGGTAAAAGACTGGCAACTGAATTTTCTTTGGACACAGCTAAATTCACAAACAGAATAACCATTGATTCCAATCTTACTTATTAACCGACACAATGCATAACAGTTTAGAGAATATTGTCATATCTCAATATTAGTGGGCATTTCTAACCCTGCAAATTAAGGGAGTTAAAAAAAAATAGTCAAACAATGCTTGTTCAAATGTCAGCTCAGTCACTTGAGTCTGATGACTGGAGCGGTTTGGTGCATCATGTAACAAAGGAAACCAGCACAGGCTTAAAAGCATAATCTTTCAATTACAATCATATGGGTATCTTCACCCCTATTTGATGCTCTGTGCAGGCCAGAGTTGCATACCCTGAATTGCATAAGCCATTTGTTCCCTTGGAACATTCCCCAGAGTATCATATTGTGGTTCTTTAACATTTGTTATTAATTTCTTTTTAAACAGTCTGCCTTAACGTTGCATTTGTCTGTTTTGTTGTGTACACTCCAACAGTCCCTTGTGAAGCATATTTCATGGAAAAGGACTGGAAAAAATGGTAGAACAATGGTTCTTGGTAAACACATTAAAAGAAATGTATTGTTTTGCATTGACGTTGACTGGTATGATTTTTTTCTCTAGTTCTCCCTGTGGACCCTCCAACACACAGTAGCCCAACTCCCTTTCCCTGACAGCAGAACAACTTTGCAAATATACTTTTTATGAGTTGAATTAAAACAGGAGTTGCAGGAAACCTCCTATCCAGGAACATTTTTCTGAAAGCATTAGTATCTGAAGATATGTAGCTTTAAATACAACCTTTTCTTAGTGTTACATGAGGCTCAATATTTAATTAAATCACAGCTATGTGGACCTTTTTTACATTTTGAATTTTGCTGAAAGAGAAAAAAATGGGAAGAATAAATGAACTCTTCCCCCTTGGAACAGCAAGAGGAACAAATATCTCTTCCTTTACTAAGATGTTCTATGTGTTGCTTCAGGCAGTTGCATCAAGTATTTACTGTTAAAACGTGACTGTGCAGAAAGGCCGAGGGAAAGAGGCAGGCAACTTGTCTAGATCATGTTTCTACTGAAATGTAAACTTGTAGCAAGAGAATCCTGGAAGTTGGTGTATCCAAAAAGATCCTAACATGTTGTCATTGCCTTTGAAAATATGATAACAAGTTGCATGTGTAGCACAACCTATGTTGTAAAAAAACCAAACCCCTACCTGTACTGTCTTTGCATTTGGCATTGGTAGCAGCCCCTCGTGGAAATCTGACTTAATTTTTGGAGTAGTAAATCGAGTCTACTTCAAAAGTATCCATGTGCCCCGAAGTGGACAACAGGGTAAGAGGAAAGCACTCTTCCTTTCTCTTTTTTGCCATGTCTAAGTTTAAACTGAAGACCTGGGAGAACTTCTGTGCTGTCCTCAATTGTATGTTCGACTCCCTATACCAAGGAAATCTGGATATTTGAGACAATAGGTGCTGCAGAAACCAAAACACACCATGGTGGACCATTTCCATGCACAAGGAGTGTGAGAGACTAATTGGCTTGTCACAAATCAAATGAGAAATTGTCATCAAAAAAGGGAACTTTTAAACTTTTAAACTTAGTTTCTGATCATTTAGCCACTAGTGACAAATAATTGGAGGAGAAGTTAAAAGAGGAGGTGGTTATAATTACAACCCATGAGATCCTTTGACAAAAGGAAGTAGAAATGGACTGCAAATCCCAGTCTCTAACATGTCTGATTCAATTGTTTCATTTCCTCACACCTGAAAAACACAACAGTGGATTAGAGCTGCAGCATCCTACTTCCCTCCATAGCAGAGCATTCGGAAGCTGTCACCAGCTGCTGCAGTTATTGAATCTAATGCAATCTGGCCCCACCAGCATACCTCATCCATCAGCTTCCAGTATTTTCCATGCCTCCAGTGAAGATGCAAATCCTGTTTTTAGCTTTGTCCTACACACAATAGTCCATGAGAAAAATGAACTGAGAAATCTATTGAAAAAGCCATTCAATAATGTTACTAATACATGACTGCTACCAACCTGGGGATAATCCAAATCACTGCCACAAGGTATTAGAGGTGGAAGATTTTGTATGGCTCCTTCTGTGCCATCTTGTGTATTAGAATTAAAAAAAAACAAACAACCCAAGAGCTATTAAGAATGCAGTGTTAAACTGCTTAAAGGTCTGACTTCAGAAAAACAAACAAGGCAAAATCCTCATTAGGATTCTGTCTGAAACTGGCATTGTGCATTTCCATAAGAGAATTAGTCATTCATTACCTTCATTACACTCCATTCTGCTAATATGATTCATCATATATATTTTAAAATGAAGTCATTTAACTACTATTGGCCATAAACCATACTTCTAATAAAGGAGAAGCCATTTAACTACTGTTGGCCATAAACCATACTTCTAATTACTTCACTAATGTTCATTTGTCATCTAATTTTTTTATTTTTCTGCATTAGACTATAACAAGTATAAAAAAAGAGACCTTTGTCTGATGCCAAAGGATATTTAGCTATGATCATTGTAATCCATCAAATGTCCTAGTGAGTCAAAATGGAGTCTGCAATCCTCTTGACAATCATTATTGATTTGAAAATGGTGATATTTTGGGTAAGCTGCTGAGAAATATCATTCTCCTCGTGTAAATATGGGGAGTGATCGAATACATGCTTCTGTATTCTCTCACAACAAATGATGTAAAAGCAGGAAAAGATGTGACTTCTGCACACAGTTAACCCAGGGCAGGTTGTAATATAACAAGATATAATTCTGTATGAAACACTTATGCCCTATTACCAAAAATCAAGCTGATAGAAGCATTGTCTTAAATCAAATCTTAACCATCCTGGCCAATTACAACTCTGCCTGCAATGTGCGGTAAATGAGTAGGACATAATAAATCTTTCTATTCTACCAGACATATCAAGATTCAGCTGTGCTTGGCTGAGTACTATTATCTTACAGCTGAGTTCATGACACTTCATTTCTCATTCTGCAGCAAGATTTTAAGCAAGCATATGCTAAATGGCTTAATACAAGTTCAGGTGGTGACAAATAGCCCCTACTCCCAAAGACACTTCCTGCAAGCTGCTGGTAACATACAATATTGCCATCTTTGCTGTTTCAGTCTGTAAAACAACAGAACAATGAGTGAGGGCAAATGTAATCTGTAGCTGGAGTCTGTACTGTGGATTGCTCACTTTATTGTGCAATTTTATTTTTGAAACAAAGACATAAAACTGATTGGATTCTTAGATAATAGCTGCACTGTTAGTTTGCAACATAGTATTCCAAATAAAATCCCTTAAATCTCACTACTTACATGTGGCTACCCTTATCCAGCCACTATTCTTGAGGCAAAGCTATTGCCATTTGACATAATATGTGATTTTTATTGGAAATGTGATGTGTTTTCTAGCTTTCTAAATTATAAACCTCTGCAAATGCATATTATCAGAGGCTGTCATTGCAGATACAGTATTAGGCATTGTTCTGAAGAGAATGGCAAAGTTAAAACTGACATGCAGAATTTGTAGTCATAGAAGTTGATGCCTTGCCATTGCCTTAATGCCCTCTTTTCAATCATTGCATACTTTTCCTCTTTAATTAGCAAGGCAAAATAGTGAAAACTTTGTTGTATACAAGATGTTTTTAACGTTACTTAGAATTGTAGAATGCCCCCACTGAGAACACAGGATGCTCACTAGGATGGTCATGTAGACATGCCAGTCAGATGTTTCTCAGTAAAACTATTACTTTCATTGGCTGAGTTAGTCTGATTTTTCCTGGTTTTGGCCTCTCAGACATACAACAAGCAGAGCTCTGTTTCTCAGAGACTGTTAGTATTTAAAGCAGTGGTCTGGAAAATAACCTGGGCAGAAATCATGGCCATATATTAATTATGCAGATCTTTTTAGTGGAATACAACTGCAATAAATCCCCCTTCATTTCATGTTTCTTATCAGCTGAGAATAACATTGACATCAAGACTGCCTCAAAACTGGCCCCATCACTTCTCTGTTTCTCCAGTGGGTCAGAGACATTACAGACTCACATGAAAAAAGGACTGGCATGCATATGTTCAGTGCAATGTACCAAGCAAATTGGGAATGCAGGCGGTTTCTTGGAAAAGCTGAGTCATATCTGAGCTTCCAGCAATTGAAAGGAGAAAAATTGCAATGTCTATGTGGCTAGCCTTTAATAGAAAAGGGAAGGGTATAGCCAAACATATCTAGAGAAAATTCAAGAAGCATTTGACTGATAAGAATTGAGCATGTGTAATGTTATTTTATGATAAACATTCTGGCCAAACAAGCACTTGGCAGTTTTCCTCTAAGGCTGTTTTTTAATGTTGTTGTTGGCCTCAGTTTCATTAGTCTAAAACATGTTGGTAGCTTTGTAAAAAAAGCAATATCTGTAAATTACTCTTGTATCATAGTTGTCAGGGTGATAAATGAAGAGAGATTAATTAAATGCATATTCAAATGAACCCTACCGACTGTAGAGATTTTTATAGGCTGGGATTTCACTGAGACTTGGGAGTGGTGTCATGGTGAGAGGAAACTTTTGTCTGGAAACTTCTAAAGTGTCTGGAAATACACATGGGAAGGCTCTAGAAGATTGTGGATTCAAATGCAGCATCTGGGTGCCCCTTTGTGGGCTGTGGTGTTATTGCACTGGTGAGGGCTCCTACAAGGTACTTGCAGGATTTCATTACCTTTGATTATTGCTATCTGTCTGATGTTTATACACTTTGCAAACACATGCCATCTTGAAATTAAAATTTTACTGCTTCAGTATCTTTGCTGTTTCATTATGTGGTATAAAGTATACGCCTCATATTCCAGTGCAACACAGTACCATATTAAATTATAAAGCAGATTATGTTATGTCATTTATTAACCACATTTGTGACAAAGCACAGCCACAAAAGTAAAGATATTACCATGAGTATGAGGAAACACAATTAGAGACTAGAGTATCAGGAACAGTTAACAATAGACATAAGAGGAGTAATCTTCTATATAGAAAACCACCCTGAAAGTTTGAAAAAAAAAAATCTCTTTTATCTCAAGTATGTGGTTTAGGAGGTAAAGAAAAGGGGCAGTTGTTTGCAGAGGGAGAATCACAAGTTCCATCTCTGCAGTTACAAAGTATTCCATGTCTCAGTGGAGTGAAGTCTAGGGTGAATTCTGCAGGGAATATATTCCTTTTTGGATTAAGTGTTCTGATAATATAGAGAATCTGTACCACTATTATTATTTAAGAAAATATCTCCAATTATTTAATGAAAACCAACTACAGTGGCTTTTAGCTTCTCCTTTTTTCCAATATCTGTCATGGGCTGGAATACCATGCATTCCTGTGACCCACAGCTCTGACTGTGCCAACATTATGCACCATGGCTGTTCCCACAGGACGTTTCAGTATATTTCACTCTTGTCTGAGACAAAAAAGACATCAAAACATTTGAATCTCCAGTGAGACAGGTCACCTAACTTTTTTCTAGGGTTTCTTCTTTTCTCCATCCTATATGCCTACCAACTTTGTAGCTGCCACTTGTCATTACCTATCAACTAGCTTTTCCTCTTTATGTATACTTTTTTAAAAAAATTATCTTACAAAGATCATATTGTGGAGATCAATTAGAAATTATATAAGACACCAAAAAAACTGAATATCAACCCAAGGAAAAAGAGTAAAATATCTCAGAAACAACTCCTCAGGAAATCTCTTTACTTCATGAGAAAACTCTGGTGTTAGACAGCAGCTGTTGCATAGTGGGGCATCCTTAAAACGCCACTTACCTCATGGTTTGCTCAGTGTGCACAGGAGACAATCTCCTTCCTTTTTTAATTAAATGATTGGTCAATAAGTGATACATGGAAGCAGTTGCAGAACTAGGACACTAGAATATAAGACTGACCGTCCTAGCTGAGTGCTGACAGAGTACACAGAATCACAGAACCATAAAACAGTTTAGGTTGGAAAATTCCTTAAAGATCATCAAGTCCAAGCATCAGCCTTACATCGCCAGGTTCACCACTAAACCATATTCCTCAGTGCCACATCTACATGTCTTTTAAACACCTCCAGGTATGGTGACTCCACCACTTCCCTGGGCAGCCTGTTCTACTGCTTGACAACATTTTTGGCTCTTCTCCTGTTTGGTGTTTATTAAACCCATTTTTCTAAGTCAGTATTGTTATGCTGCAGAATCACATTCCCCCTTTCTGCTTATCTTTTCTCACTAAAATATTTGTTTTTTCTGCTAAATGAGACCCCTTTAGCTGGAGAAGTACAGATAATCACAACACAAATTCTAGATTCAAAAATCTAAAGAAAAAAAAACAACATTGTCTGTTCCACTAGATAGCAAGTCACCTGGTATACAAGGCTCCTAAAACTATTTTCTGGAGCCTGCTGGAAATAAACAAGAATGACTGCAAAAGAAGTCTGGAGATTTGAGCCATTGAAACTGTATCACACCTTTATCATGGTGTTCTCTGGATTTTGAAAGAAACCTCATGAAACAAACACTTTTCCCATGCCCAGTTGTGAGTCCTCTTTGTCCTGCATACGAAATGCCTTTACCACAGCTCCCAGCTCCCTGACAATGTCCTTGGCCTTTCTCTGAGCCTCCCTCTGTTAGACTAACTCCACTGCCTGCTTTGTTTCTTTCACTTAACTTTCTCCGGCAATTCTTGCCACTCCCCACAGGTCTTTAATAGCAGTGTTAACTTTTGACTCGGTTCCCATTTTAAATGTTGCTGCAACAATAGCAGTGAGAATAGCTTATTTTAATGGAAACAGTATTTTTGTGGACAGTGCTGTTTTTCCTATAGTTCATGGCTAAGAGTATGAAAAATGAAATTTTCAAGTTTTCTATGTATTGTGTAAAATGATTCAGAGCCTTGTTTATCTTTTTTTTTGCACTGAAACTTATATAACCAAAAGAACAAAGGTTCAAAGTCAATGAGATCCTCCTGCACAAAACTCCAGCAGCACAGCTGTGTACTTATCTTTCTAGAGAGCAGTGTCAATGGAAGCAGATAAAGTGGTCCATCATAAACCAGATTCTCAAAATCACTGTGTCCAGGACACAGTGTCCACAAGGTAGAACATCTTGAGAGCAGCATGTTTGCCTTCAGTACAGAATAATGTGTTGGTCAAAATTGTTACTGTAATATATCTGAAACTTTTTTTTTTTTAAATAGAGAGAATGTGGAAGTAAATTCACCTTGGACTTGAAGGAGTTAGAACACATGTAAAAAAATTAGTTCTTAGACAGATTACTGAGTCTATGCTCATCTTTAGCTCTCCATTTATAAAATGGAGATTACCTTTATCCTTTATAAAATGGGAATTACATTTTCTGACCTAGTATCAGTGCCACTATTGAAAAAATTCAAAAGAAAATTTAGTTGTGCAACCTTAATTCTGCCTTTATACATGGTATTTTAAGCTTGAGGAGTGGGGCAACAGTGTTCAACACCTGAGTCAGGACAATCCCTAGTATCAACACAGGCTGGGAGATGAAAGGTATTGTGAGTGGCCCTGATGAGAACTTGAGGGCTGGTGGGTGAAATACTGGACCCAGCAATGTGCACTTACACCCCAGAAAACCAATTGTATCCTGGGCTGCATCACTAGCAGTGTGGGAAGGAAGTCAAGGGAGGTGATTCTGCCTCTCTGCTCTGGTGAGACCCCACCTGGAGTTCTCACCAGCCCATCCCATCCAGCTCTGGGATCCTCAGAACAAGAAAGACACAGACCTGGTGCAGATGGTTCAGAGGAAGGCCATAAAAATGAGCAGAGGGATAGAACACCTCTGAGAAGCAGAAAGGCTGAAAGAGTTGGAATTACTCAGCCTGGAGAAGAGGATTTGGGGAGACCCTATAGTGTTTCAGTATTTAAAGGGGGTTTAAATGACAGATGAGTGTTGCAGTGGTTCAGGTCCCGAAAACCCCTTCTTCCCCTAGGAGGCTCTGGATTAAAGAAGTCCAGGAGTAAAGTCACCCCTTGTTGCGTTCCCTGCTTTGGTCCCACCCTGGTACCAGCAGCAGAGTCCCAGCGCTACCCTAGGAAGTCGTTCGTGATCTGGAAGACTTCCTCGGAGTGCTGACAACGGGCACAGCTGGTCCGCGTTCGGTCCGGGGAGATGTTGCCCCCGGAGCGTGGTGAAACAGCAAAGAACTACCAGAGAAGGAGGTCTCTTGGTATGTGATTTTGGTAGGTTTATTGCCTCCAAAGGGAGCACATGAACCAAGAGCCAAGAGCAGCTTATTACATCGGTATTTAAGGGAGGAACAACACCCAATAGGATGAGGGCAGGGAACAATACAGGGGAGGGACGGGGGTACATGATCAAATGGGGTTTAGGGAGGGGAGGGGAACAGAGAGAACAACGAATGAACTATGGAGTGACAGGGAATTTCCCAGAGCGGGAATACATAACATACAAGTCCAGTAACCAATAGCAGGAGCTTGGGTCCGTGGATTGGTGGTCCAACTGCTGCCCCTGGGAGCTCCGGGGGAAACCCTCTGTCCGTGGAACCTGTCCGGAAGTCCTCTGGTTCCAAACCACCGCAACATCTCCCCCTGTCGTTTTACTTAAAGAAAGTGATTTGTTAGTACAATGAAGATAATAACTAAAATCCAAAGCAAAGTCTTGAGAATCTGCAAATAAACAAACAAACATTGTTAAATCATTGTCTCTCTACAGGACTGGGAATGATTGGGGTATGGGAGGTACATGGGGTAGGTTTAGGGAGAGTCTAAGGGGAAGATATCAAGAAGAAGGGTCTCAGTGATTTTTCTTGATGACTGTCGAAGTTTGGAGTTTTCTTTTTCCTTCTCTTCCACGCTTATCTCTGTGGAGCAGCGTCTGTTGGTGGATGCGACTGGATCTGCTCTGGTGGATGTGTTGGGTGGAGAGTTGTGATGCCTACTAACTTCAGCCATCGTGGTTCAAGTGACTGGTCATCTGGGATCGCCTCTGATGGGGTCTCCAGTGGCATGGGTGGTGATGGAGAGCAGGACACAGTGGATTCAGCTTTTAATTTCTTTGAGGAGCACGGTGCCGATCCGTTTCCCGAATGGGATGGAGCATGTGGTGTCCAGGAGCCTGTGGAAGACTTAGGTGGAGGATGATTAGAAGTGTTCAGCAGGCTTTGAAGCTGCTGCTTCCATATCTTTTCCCACACCCGATACTGAACCTTAACTAAAATGCCTGTCAGGATTGTTTTTATGTCAGATGGGACCAGCACACCTTTAAAGTGAGGAGAATCTCTCCCAAGCTCTCTCTCCACTTTGCTAGGCTCTTGCAAGGCTGCAGGTGACTGTGATTCCCATCGTGGGTTGTTACCCTGAGGGCTGTGCACACCTGATGCCACTGCAGGGTCTGGCTGACTGGCTGCATCACAGGCTTCAGCCTCCCCACTTTTCGGCCCCCAATCTCGGGGTGTGAATGAGGGAGCATGGGGATCTGGAAGTGGGCGGTGGTCAGGGGTGGGACTGCAGTTGATATGAGCAGTCCAGGCGTGGGGTGGGGCAGGGATCTCCCTCGGGCTGGGGCAGGGACCTCCGGCGCGAGGGGAGGGACCCGACGCGAAGACATCACCGGCTGCGGGGGGGAACCCGACGCGGGGCCAATCGACGCGAAGGGGAAGGAACCGTGGGAGGAGTTGGGAGGATTCGCGGGCTTTCAGCGTGAGACTGCGCAGTAGGTGCACGGGTGGCGACACGGTGCCACGCGGCCGCGGCCATCTTGGAAATCACGGCAGTTTTGTAGAATCGAACAATGGGGGAGTGTAACCGGCGAAATTTGGGCTAAGGGTTCGGAGGAAGGGTTTGGGGTGGAGTTCGCTATGGGGGAATCGGTCCCATAGCGGGGAGAACTGAGGGGTGCACTTCCCTGCAACGGGGACGAGGGATTGGGAAAAGGGGAATTAGGAACATGGGATGGGTGGGTCGGGGATTCTAAACTTTCCCAACCATTACGTAAAGCCTCACGAATTAAAATCAACAACGGGAAAAATTTTCGAACAGAAATATCACCCCCCCTCTCTACCACCTGTAAAAGTTTTTCTACTACGTCCCAAAAACCCAGAGTTTTAACAAAAGAAGCAGAAGCAAAAGGGACGTTAGCAAAAATCCACTTGACAAAACGTTTCCAAGCCTGCTTGTTAGCGTTGCCGTTTTTGAACTTTAGGGTCTCTTTAACTTGGACATAAAACTCCTGCTCTATTCGGGACAGCTTAATACCCATTGTCTCCGAATAAAGCCTCCTTGCTCTTTTTATACGACACAAAACTCTCCCCCCGAGCCTGAATCCCGCCGCGCCCCGCGGCACCCGAACCGTCCCGCCTGCGCTCGGATCCCGGTGGCTTTCTCGCCGCTATCACGGGCACCGAGCTTCGCCGCCGCACGCGGATTTCGGTTACTTTCCCGCCGCTTTTTCGCGGACGCCAAACCTCACCGCTCCGTTGCGGGTCTTGGTTCCTCGATCCCGGCTCCCGTTGCCGTCACCGGCTCCGGAGGGAGAACATCCAAAAGAGCAAGGGTCTCTGGTTCCGTCAGTCCGCTCAGCTAGCGTATCTGCTCCAGATCGGTTGCTGACGGCCCCTGCAAGCGCCCTGCTAAAACGCGGAAGTTCTCGCTAGGGGAGCGACGTCCCGAAGGCGCAGTCCGGACCGCGGAAGCGTATCCAGGTCGCTCGCAGGGAACCCCGAGAGGTCAGAGTCTCTGTTCGGTGCGCCACTTTGTTGCGTTCCCTGCTTTGGTCCCACCCTGGTACCGGCAGCAGAGTCCCAGCGCTACCCTAGGAAGTCGTTCGTGATCTGGAAGACTTCCTCGGAGTGCTGACAACGGGCACAGCTGGTCCGCGTTCGGTCCGGGGAGATGTTGCCCCCGGAGCGTGGTGAAACAGCAAAGAACTACCAGAGAAGGAGGTCTCTTGGTATGTGATTTTGGTAGGTTTATTGCCTCCAAAGGGAGCACATGAACCAAGAGCCAAGAGCAGCTTATTACATCGGTATTTAAGGGAGGAACAACACCCAATAGGATGAGGGCAGGGGACAATACAGGGGAGGGGCTGGGGTACATGATCAAATGGGGTTTAGGGAGGGGAGGGGAACAGAGAGAACAACGAATGAACTATGGAGTGACAGGGAATTTCCCAGAGCGGGAATACATAACAGACAAGTCCAGTAACCAATAGCAGGAGCTTGGGTCCGTGGATTGGTGGTCCAACTGCTACCCCTGGGAGCTCCGGGGGGAAACCCTCTGTCCGTGGAACCTGTCCGGAAGTCCTCTGGTTCCGAACCACCGCAACAACCCCTGGGGTGGAGTCTAGAGTGGTGTGCCCCAGAAGGGGGCTGGGTCTCCTAGGGGTTGGTCACCTTTTCCCCATTTGTCCAGCCACCTGCCACTCTCCTGTCAGTTATTCTTGGTTTCTGGAATGTTCCAAGTTACTTGGTTGTTAATTGTATTATCCCCTTGTCTGTATTCCCTTCTCCTCCCTCTTCCCTCCCCAGTCAGTCCCTATCCCCTTGTCCCTCCCTGGTTCCTCCCCTGTGCCCCTTCATGATTGGTTGTTGCCCTCAGAATAAAGTCTGATGCACGCTGAGCACCGAGGTCTTTCACCTGGATGCCCAGAGTGCTGTTAACTCTGCGTTACAGTATCTCTTATTCCTAGGTGAAAGATCCCCCCTGCATATTCTCCGGTGTTAGCGGTTACAGTGTCTACCCTTAAGGGAGGCACAGCCTGCGGCAAGGGACGAAAGGGCCCGACAGCAGTGAACCCTCTCAGATCGGGGACGCTCCTTGTAGCTGCCGTCGGGCTGCTGCCCAAAAACCCTGGTGGGCAGTTGGCCAGCCCACACCACTTGGCGACAGATGAGGACAGACTTTTTAGCAGGGCCTATTGTTTTAGGACAAGGGATAAGGATTTTAAATGAAGGGAAGGTAGATTCAAACTGTTGCAGTTGTCATGGCAACGTCGGCCCCGGGCTCCCGGAAGGAAGGGTGGTGGGTGAAACCATCTCGTGGAAAGAATCCCCCGGGAGCCATCCTCACCTTGGTTTAGTCCATTTAGTTTAGGTTACGCCTCTGTTTGATAATTTGTTAGTTGTGTTGTCTGTCAAGTTCTGTATCCTCCCCTGTTTCTGGAAAGCTCCGTGCAGGTGCTTCTCGGATTGGTCCCTGAACCTCTCTCCCTCCCTCCCTTACTCCCGGTTGGTTTGTGATTCCTCTCCCCGCCCCAACTCCTCCCCCTTGCTCTGCTGTGATTGGTTGCCTGAGTTGTTTATCCGTCCCTGCACAGCCTTGTCCGGCGCCATTGTGCTTGGGACGAGGATCAATAAACGTTCCTGGTGCCCAGCATAGTCGCCGCTCCTTATTGTCTTGATTTCGCAGCTACTGGTAGCAAGAACCCACGCTTGCGAACACCGAAACCTCAGCACTTGGGATTAGCGTTGCTGTGGGCAGGGAAACCTTAGCCCTGGTGGCGCCCGGGCGGCTGAGGCAACCATCCAGCGGGTGACCACGAGGCCGCGAAGCCACGAGGTACACTTATTATTTTTAATAAGTGGCGCCCAACGCTGCTGCTACGCAAGTAGCTTCAGAAGAGGACTCTCTTTACACCGAGAAGACCCTGTTGGAGCGCTCCTTGCGACGTGTCCTGAACCCTCTTGTGGAGGTACGGACTCGTAGAAAAGCCGGCGACTCCCTCGACCTCGACGGACTGAGGCATCGAGGTGAAACCGAGCTCATCAAGGCACCTCACATCTCTCATTTGTGGATTTACTTTGGCGGTCGTCGCGAGGAGCAGAAGCCTCGGACGTTGAAAAAAACCCCTGCAGGTCGCCGCGGAGGTCGAGTGTCCCTCCGGGTGAGTTAACCGCCACGTGTTCTACTTTATTTTAGAGAGTGGGGAATTAACCTCTCTTGTTATAGGATGGGCAACCATCAAAGCAAGAGGGAGAAGGAGCTAAGTTTTTTGTATTATAGTTTAAAATACCGTTTGGTTGATTCGGGGGAAAGTTTTGATAAAAAGTTACTTAAAAAGTTTTTGAAATGGGTACTTGGGAACATTCCTTTCGTTCATCCTAAGTCGGTTTTTACGCTTTCGTTTTGGGATGACGTCGGGGAAAAATTAACCGATAGATTTGAAGGGGGAGATTTTTCAGTTAAACGGTTTTTTGGGTTGCAGACTTTAATTTATAATGTTTTAGTTAATGAGTTTGGGGAGGGTTCGAGTGCGGTTGACGTTAGTTCCCCTACTCCTGATCGTGTTCCTGAACCCCTCATTCCGCCCCCCTCTATCCCGGTGGCTGACCATGCGCCGGTACGCCCGTCTCGCGAAAGCAAGCGGGTTGAAATCGGAGACGATGGAAGTCTCCACCGAAGCACGGCAGTCACCAACCCTTTCTACCCTGAGTCTGGCCAGCTCAGGGTGGACCCATTCCTCACAATTTACCCCAGTTCGCCGTCCCCAGTTGCGCCCGGTGCGCGGATTCCCCCTCCGAGTTATAGTAGTTTTGAATTTAAGGGAACGCCACAAAATGGCGTCGGGAGAAATTTTGCTGCGCCATTGCAAGATGGCGGATCGGGACTTTTGCCGCAATGCGGCAGCGGTTTGGACTTTGGCGCGCGCGCGAACCGGAGTGACGTGAATCCCTTCTACCCCGCCCCCTCCTCCCTAGCCTCCACCCCCGCGTCGAGTTACACGTCGGTCACACCCCCTGCGGCCGATGATGTCATTGCGTCGGGGCCCCTCCTTCCTCCCGCCCACGAAGTTCCCCGCCCCCTCGGTCACCCCACCCCTTACCCTGTAACTCCCACCCCAGTCCCGCCTCCAATCCCGCCCAGACCCGCCCCTGCCGGGAACCCCGCCCCTCCCGTTGGCGTGCCCGCCCCCTTGTTTACCCACGCTGTACCCTTTCCGGTTTCCCACGGTCTACCTTCCGGTTCCCACGGTCCTACCCCGGAAGCGGGAAGGGATGAGGCCTATCCCACCCGGGCCTCCGAAGCCTATACCACCGGGGCCTCTCCCCCATCGCAGTTGCCGGTAGCCGTGCCCTTTGCGGCACCGGTGACGTACAACCGGCAGCGTAACACCGCGCGGTGGGAACCCATACAGCAAGGAGTAATTAAGGATATGTGCAAAGCGAGTCAGGAGTTTGGGCGCGCGTCTCCCTATTTCAAGGGGTTGATAAACTCCACATTTGAAGCATCGTTGTTGGTGCCACACGATTTAAAACTCCTGATGTCGAGCCTTTTAATCGAACCGGATTTCTGGGTTTGGGAAAGCAGGTGGCACAGGGAGCTGCAAAAGTTACTTGCCACCTATCGCGGTGACCCCGCCAAAGCCTCCCTCACTATGGAACACCCTAGTGGGGAGGGAGCGTTTTCGGAACCCGGGGAGCAAGCCAAAAACATTCCGGCTGAAGTCTTTAAAGACATACAGCGGGCAGCGCGATCGGTGCTGTTTAGTTTAGCCGCTGACGGTGACCCTGCTCAGGGTTATACTGCCATAAAGCAGGGTCCCCAAGAGAGGTTTGTTACCTTTGTAAATAGACTTCGGGAGTCCGTGGCGCGTGCAGTTACCAACCCAGTCGTGCAAAAGGAGATGCTAGTAGAACTTGTTAGGGAAAACTCTAACGAGGAGTGCCGTAGGGTCATTGAGCTGATGCCTTGGGAGCCTCCGCCTACCATCGAGCTTATTACTGAGCGCTGCTGCCAAGTGAGGCTGCCAAAGCCAGAGACCCCTGACTTGGCGAAAGTAAAACCCAAACCCGCGCATTCCTATGGCGTCACAGCCGCGCCAGCTGAAAAACGTTGTTATAACTGTGGGAAGTTGGGTCATTTTATCAAAGACTGTAGACTCCCTCGCAAAGGACATTTTAACTGCACTAACTCTGTGAATCCCGAGTTACCGGCAGGTCCCGCCTCTCATCAAAACAACGTGACAGCCCAACCCACGCCGTGTTCCTGTTGCCACTCCTCGGGAAACGGGAAGGGGAGGGCGGGTCAGTGCTGCGCTCAGCAATAAATAAGTTAAACGCTGCACCTGGGGAGTCCACGACATCGACTTCACCAACCTACAGAGAGCTCACGAGATTTCAACAGCTAGCGCGTCCACATTCGATAACGCGGCACTCTGCAGAGCCCTCGCCGAGTGACTCCAATCGCCTGGATGTGGTGAGCTCGTTCGTTTTACATCTCACGGACACTACACCTCACCACGTTGCTGTGGAACTGATAAATGCACCACACCACCCGTGCACATTACTTATAGTGGGAGATTCTATAAGAGGTCCCCCAGGGCTTTTTGTTATTCCGGAAGTGAAACTTTATCAACCTAAAAAACCTATCGGTGTCACCATCATGTTAAATACCACACCCTGGTTTTTGCCTAAAGGGACTTGGCTAGGCCAAGCACTGATTTTACCCGAGAACATCCCTAGGGACACACGAACTCCGTTTGTATGGTGGACCCAGGTAGTTGGTACAGACAAACCATTCACTGACTGTAAGCTTATTAATGGCCAGAGTTCTGTCACTAGGGCAGGAATGATAGATACGGGATCTGATGTTACTATCATCGCTGACACAGAGTGGCCATCTGACTGGGGCACCAAAGACTTGAACGAATCCCTAAAAGGAGTCGGGGGAATGGTGTCTGCTAAAAGGGCGACATCGGACATTCTTATCGAGGGTCCCGATGGACATGTAGGGACCGTGAGGCCATTCATAGTTTCCTCAGGTTTTACACTGTGGGGCAGAGACCTGCTAGACCAGTGGGGCACGAGGATTGAGATCCCTCCGCCTCAGGATTTTTAGTGGGGGCCACCTCAAAGCGCGCTAGGCCGCAAGTTCCACCCATTAAGTGGCTCTCCGACAAACCCATCCGGATTGAGCAGTGGCCCCTACGAGGTGATAAGTTAAGCGCGCTCCAGGAACTGGTCAACGAACAGCTGAGACTAGGTCGCATTACACCATCCCACAGCCCGTGGAACTCTCAGATATTTGTAATAAAAAAGCCCAAATCTGACAGTTACAGGCTACTGCACGACCTTCGTGCCATTAATGCGGTGATAGAGGAGATGGGCCCCCTGCAGCCTGGACTCCCATCACCAGCAATGTTGCCAAGGGGGTGGCCCGTCACCATAATAGACATTAAAGACTGTTTCTTTAGCATCCCTCTGCATCCTGCAGATGCTCCCAGGTTTGCCTTCACAGTGCCTGCAATCAATCAGGAGGAACCTGTGCGACGTTACCATTGGCTCGTCCTCCCCCAGGGAATGAGAAATTCCCCCTCCCTTTGCCAATGGTACGTCTCCGGGGTCCTCTCTCCGGTACGAAAGGCATTTCCAGCTGTCCGTATCCTGCACTACATGGACGACATACTCGTCTGCGCACCTTCGCAAGAACAGCTACAACCAGCCCTGACTGCAGTTCTCCAGGCCATCGAGAACGTCGGTCTGAAGGTGAATCCTAAGAAAATACAGTCCACGTCACCTTGGAATTATTTGGGGTCACGTATTACCAGCACCTTCATTGAGCCTCAACTGATGAAACTTCCTGAAGAGCCTGCCACGCTTCGTGAGTTGCATCAGTTGTGTGGATCTATCAATTGGCTGCGACCCTTCCTGGGACTGAAGAACACCGACTTGCAGCCTTTGTTTCAACTCCTACGGGGAGGCTGTGCCCTGGATGCACCCATTCAATTCACCACGGAGGCGAGAGGGGCAGTTGGTAAAGTACTAACAGCACTACACACAAAACGGACACATAGGATTAACCCGGTTCTTCCCTTCCGTTTCAGCATTCTAGGGAAGAACCCGAAGTACCATGGGTTAATATTTCAATGGGATGAGCAGGTGAGGGATTCCCTCCTGATAGTGGAGTGGATATTCCTACCTAATACGCCATCCAAAACAATCACGACGCCACAAGAGTTGGTGGCCGAGCTTATAATCAAAGCTCGCCAGCGTCTCCGTACCCTGGCTGGCTGTGATTTTGCGTGCATCCAAACCCCCTGTAAGAGAGATCAATTTGAGTCTGTCTTCCAGGAGAGTGAACATCTCCAATTAGCTCTGGAAAACTTCTCCGGTCAAATTGGGCACCAAAAGCTAAAACACAATCTTTTTAATTCGGAATTTCATTTGGCCCCAGAATTTGTTCAAAGTAAAACTCCAATTCCTGATGCCCTAACCATTTTCACAGACGGCTCTGGGTCCTCCCACAAGGCTGTGCTGACGTGGGAAAATCCAGAGACCCTCGAGTGGGAAGAGGAAATTCTGGTGGTTGAGGGTTCTCCTCAATTTGCTGAGTTATCCGCCGTTGTTAAGGCATTCGAGCGGTTCCAGGAGCAACCGATAAATTTGGTGACAGATTCGGCCTATGTAGCGGGGATTGTTTCCAGGATTGAACATTCTCTATTGAAAGAGGTGAGTCATCAAAGACTTTTGGGTTGCTTGCATCTTTGTTACAGCTCCTTTCCCACCGCAAGCATCCCTTCTTTGTAATGCACACAAGGTCACACACCAACCTACCCGGTTACATCGCAGAAGGTAATCAGAGAGCTGATGCATTAGCGATGTCTGTGCACAATTGTTCAGTTCCTGACGTTGTGGCACAGGCACGTTTAAGCCACCAATTCTACCATCAAAATGCCCCTGCCCTCTGTAGGATGTTTAACCTGTCCTCGGAGCAGGCTAGGGCCATAGTGGCAACATGTCCGTCCTGTCAGAAACATCAAATTCCTGCCTTTAACGCTGGGGTCAATCCCCGAGGTCTCCATTCTAACGAGGTATGGCAAGCAGACATAACCCATTATGCACCTGTTGGTCGTCTTAAATATATTCATGTATCAACTGACACATTTTCTGGTGCCACCTTTGCGTCGGTTCACACCGGAGAAAAGGCAAGAGACGTTAAAAAACATTTTCTAATGGCATTTCTGTTTTAGGAGTGCCAAAGTCTATAAAAACTGATAATGGACCTTGTTATGTTTCAGCT
>JAVTVJ010002069.1:0-54038 GCA_034509425.1 Eopsaltria australis
CATGTGTCAGTGCTCTGGTGCAGGGTCTGGGGACTGCTTTGGGAGGGGGGGTGCTTTGATGGGTCATGACACCCCCTCTTCTGTCCTTCACGTGGGTGCAGCTTTTCCCGAGGTAAAGGGCCCCATAGCTGGGCTCCTCTGCAGAGCAGAGGATGGGTGTTAACTGCCTCTGACCAGAGGCTTTTTCACTACACACCCAAAACCTCTCCTTCTTCCACCCTTTGATGTGAGGGTCTGTTCGTGCCTGGCAGCTGATAGCCCCGGGGCGGTGGTCTCCCCCCTCCTCCCCCTTCCCCCGAAGGTGCTAAGCTTGATCCTTCTTTGAATGTATTCTTCCCCCAGCAGGAGACCTGAGTCACTTTATCTTATCTCCATCAAGGAGGGAGGGCCTTGGTTGATGCTTTAAGGAACCTGGAAGCAAAATCAACACACACTTTTCAGATAATATCAGTATAGGAAGTAATATAAAGGTTGATCTTTATTGGAGGCCTCCAGGGACAGACATGGAAAATGTCCACAAAAGCCCAGATTTATAAATTTAGTAAATTAGCATAATTGACAAAAACCACCAATTAGATACATAAAAAGTGATGCAATTTCACCCTGGTTCAAGCCCCTTCTAAATCCTCCCCCCTCAGATGGGAACTAATTTTGTTTATGAAAATGTGTCTTGAAGAGCTGTTTTTCGACCTTGGTTCCGAGAACCAAGATAGGATAGGGGCCTTGGGATGTGTTTTGTCTTTCTGCCTATCAGGGTATCAAAAAGGTAGGGAAAACATAAGAATGGTGAAAGAATTTCCTGAGCAGAGAAAACGCATAGGCTATTTCTACTAATTTTAGGTTATGCTTGAAAGGAATGAGGAACTTGTCTTTACAAACAGTGAGTCTTCCCAGTAGATAAAACTAGCACTGAGAGATAAAGAAACAATGGGGAGGATTCCATTGATTGATGAATGGAATGAGGGAGATTTGCCTTTACAAACAAACCCCAGGTCTGCTGATAAATAAAATCGAATATTGGAAGATGAAAGAAATAATGAGAAGAACCATAAAATGCCATAAGGAATTCCACTGAATGATACAAGGGAAGGACAAAGGGGGGGGGGAGTTATACATTAGAGGGGGGTCTTAGGTATTAGGCATTCCAGGAAGTCTGTACCTCTCAGATACCTCAGCCAATGGGGAAAGAGAGAAGGGCCTGCGGTTGGGAAATTAGGATAAAACAGAGGCTGTGTCCTCCAAAAATTTGAGATACCCAAGGGGAAACGCCCCATGGCCTCTCCCTTTATTCGAATAAAGTTACAGGACTCCTCTGTCTCCTTTTTGAACATAAACCTCTGCTGTTTGTGGATTAATTTCCTCACAGAGAGGAAAGGGGCTCGGGATCCCAGGGTTTTCTCCTGAGGCAGATGAGCAGATGGCGAATGTCCCTCTTTTTAGTGACGTAGGGTGTTAATAAGGTCCTGGTGCAACAGCTGCTCTTAAGAGCATAGCTCCACTCACAGCAGAAGAAAGGCAGCAGAAGATGGAACACAGCAGGGGTGATGAATTCTTCTCACAGCGACCACAGCCTCTCTCCCCTCTGAATGCCGAGAGAGAGAGAGAGAGAGAGAGAGAGAGAGAGAGAGAGAGAGAGAGAAAGAGAGAGATAGGAGCTGCATCCAACCCCTTTTCCCTGGCCAAATTCTCGTGGTATGTCTGCACTTCCCAGAGAAACCGCCAGGTAAAAAGATAAAAAGAGAGAGTTGACAGCTGGACCCCTCTCCTGACGTGCGGCTACTTCTTTTGTCTCTCTAAAGTACCCAGTCGTTATTGCGTCATAGCAACACATAGGGGAAAAAATTCTTTGAGAGAAAGCAACAAAAGGAAGAATCCTAACCCTCAATAGGCAAGAATGATACTGTTGAGAATTGTAGCAATACCAGTGTCTACATTGCAAATGTGACTTCTAAATTGTATAATCAAATAGAGAGGATAAAATCAGTTGCCGATGCCTTAAAGAACCTAGAAATGAAACAACACACTTTCTAGATTGTGTGAAACGAAGCCCACTCCTCAGGTGAATTTAAAAAAATTTAATAAAGGACAATAGGGGACAAAAATGATAAACCAGAAGTAACAGTGCTGGGTGCGTAGCCGTAGCCAGAGGCACACCGGCTAATCATAGCAATCCTTCTTATATACCCTTTCTATTGCATTGGTCAAATACATATTCATAAAGATTATACATATTCAAACATTTCTTCAAACTCCTTTACATGTTCGAGGAACTTCTTAGCATGCCCCCTCCTCTGATCTGCCTTTTTAGAGCATGTGCAGTAATCTTGGATGTGTTTTTGAGGGTCGTGTGACATCCCCCACAGTGGCCCCCTGTTCCATGATTTCAGCAGGTGACAGTTATTGATAGGTGAAATGTCAATAGCAGGGGTCCTCGTCATGCCCTTTCCTCAAATGTTATCTGACCGTGCAGACGGTTTAGTTATTTCAGTTATTGCAAGTTAACCACAAGTACTCTAAATCAACATCAGCTACTTCACAAATGTCTGAGTTATTTTAATTATTGCCAGTTAGCTACAAAAATAAAAGCATTAGCTATTGATACGTGGAAAGACTCCACAACTTAATGAAGTTGTAAAGTAGGTATATTTTGCCAGCGCTGTGACACATGGCAGAATAATTTCTTCAAATCCATGCTTGCCATCAGCGGCACTCAGCTTGGTATATATGTGGTTACAAGTTACATATGCATTAGATCACACAATGCACCAATATATATTCATTGTCTGTCCCCCCTTCATATTATAATTAGCTCAAAAGTAATTAGCATTACAATATGCCTGTGCACTGCCACTTAGTGATGAAGTAAAGGTCTTCCTCAGGTGAAGTAAGTGGTCTTCCTCAGATGAAGTAAGTGGTCTTCCTCAGATGAACTTTTTACCTTTCCTTCTTGTGCATGCTCTCTACGTTCCTAGTCCAAATCCACACTCCAGAGCTGGTTCAAGCAGGTTTCAGGATCTGAAAACAGGATCTTTGGTCCCAGCTTCCTTTTCTTATCAATGGCCAGACATCCTTTCCCTTCTGCTTGGCAAGCATAATAAATGTTGACCAAGTGATATACATTGTCTAGCAAGCAGCTACAAAATGAAACAGTACCACTAGTACCCACAATCAGCAATTAACCCTTAAATCCTAAGCCCTCTGTATCACTATTATTTCACAACTATGGTGTATTGGGTCTGACTGGGGTAAAGCTCACAGCCCTTACAGTGCTGTGCTTTGTATTGCTAGCTGGCGTTGATAACAGACCAGTGTTCCAGTGTTTTGGCTACTGCCAAGCAGTGCTGTCCCTCTGACATTCCTTCCCCCACTGAAGGGGATGGGGGTGGGCAAGATCCTGGGAGGGGACGCAAGCAGGCCAGCTGACCCCAGTCAGCCAAAGGGATATTCCATACCATATGACATCAGCTCAGATATATAAGGGAAGGAAGAGAGGAGGAGGAGGAGGCACTCAGGGCTGGTCCATGTTTGCCTCCTTGAACAACCGTCACGCGTGCTGAAGCCCTGCTTCCCAGAAAGTGTCCGGACATTGCTGCTGATGGGAAGTAGAGATTGATTGTTTTTCCCTCTGCTCTTGCGCGCGCAACTCTTGGCTTGCTTGTTCTATTTTTTTTCGTGCTGTAATAAAACTGCCTTTTCTTACCCTGATAGTTTTTTCAATATTATCCTCTCCCCTCTCCCAGTGGGAGAGGGAGTGATAGAGTGACTGAGTGGGCACCTGGCACCTAGCTGGGGTCAACCCATGACAGGTGGGCTTTTGTGGACATCTTTCCATAACTGCTCCTGAAGGCCTTCAAATAAGGATCGATTTTTTATTACCTCCTTACTAAAACTATCTCGAGTTTCATTTCTAGGTTGGAAAAAAGGCAACAGTTATTCTGATGCCCCAGACAGGACAAGGGAACCCGGTACCCTTTCTCTGAATCAGAAATATCCTGCAAAGAATTCTTTCCTGCCGACAATTTTAAGAATTCCCTGCAATGGCCTGAAGTTGAGATACCACGGTTCTGAAACCTACGTGATATGTAACAAAAGGTTAACCACAAGTAATATTGTAACAAGATGTGCAGGTAAAACAAAGAAGAGAGCAAAGCAATCAAGAGAGCAAAGCAAGTGAGGGAACAAGCACCATCCAGAGCAAGACAGCAAGTTTCAGTGGAACTTGCAAATGGCAAAATCAGCTAAAAACAAGTTGGACTGAAAAACAAGAAGCATCAGGCATGTGCTGAAGATAGAGGTTAGAAGTTCAAATGTGAGGAAGACTAGAGAAGTCTTCATCAAAAGGCCACCAGAGGACTGACAACCACCACAGAAGGAATGGGCTGCAGTCTGGCGAGATAAGAATGGTAACTGACACAAAAGGCTATGCCTAAGCAAACAAACAAGGCTAGACATCAGAATTGTAATAGTATAAAAGCCTGTGTATAATGAACCACAGCCCAATATGCATGTAGAGACATGTGGTTTGTCGCTGGCCGGATGCCAGGTACTGAATCCCTAAACTGGACAAGAAAATAAAACTCTACAGTCAAATGACTACAGAGCAGATATTTGTTTATTCAGCTCTGGCACTGAGGGGGATCTTTCCACCAAAAACTCACTCAATCTTCCTTAGCCTTCAGTTACATTTTAAAAGTCCTTCTACACAATGTCACAGTTACAAGATATCATTAGCATATTCATATTTGCATAAAGCTGTGTCATGGTTTTAGAACAGTTTGTTGCTTTCACGCATGCTCCAGTTCCTTCTGTGGTGGTGGTCAGCCTTCTGGTGGTCTTTTGATGAAGGCTTCTGTAGTCTTCCTCACATTTGAACTTTTTACCTCTACCTTGAGCACATGCCTGGTGCTTCTTGTTTTTTTCAGTCTGACTTGTTTTTAGCTAATTTTGCAGTTTGCAAGTTTTTTTAAACTTGTGTTGAAGGTTGGATCTAGTTCTTTTCCTCAGGAATTTTTCTCCCATGGGTTGGTAAGACACAAATGACTGGGTACTTAAGAGAAACAAAGCACAAGGCTAGAGCCTTTCTCCTTGGCAGGGTGGGGCAAAATTGCCCCTCATGGAAGCAGAGCCTGACAACGAGAGATTTAGAGAGACTGAAAAGCAAGGGCAGGGGGGAAGTCACGCTCTCTTGCTCGAGACCCTCGGAGCTGGACGGTCGGAGCTGCTGTCTGCTGGACGGTCTGGCTGCTGTCTGCTGAACCCACGGCCCCCTGAGAAGCCAGCGCGGAGCTGCCAGTCTGTCTGCTGTGAGTCTCTGCCCTCTGCCCCATCCGGAGCCGACCTGCCTGCCACCAGCCCGCTCTGAGTTTTCTCTGCTACATTGTAGCGGGGTTTTTCCCTGCACGTGGAGACCCCTTACCGCCCCAGCTCCCTGTGTCTGGGGATCCTGCTGTGGCACCGACACCAGCTGCCCCTCCCGAGAGTCTGTAGAGCAAGGGCTCTTCTCCATCCCTCCATGCTTCGGGCAGTCGCCATTTGCTGTGTGCTACCTGAGCCCACCCAGAGCGCCCCCTGCAGCCACCGGGGAATCACCACACCCAGAGCGCCCCTGCAGCCACTGAGGAATCATCACACCCAGAGCGCCCCTGCAGGCTGTGACTGGAACTGCACCAAAGGGAAAAGGTGCCTGAAGCCGAGCAGGCTGCCACTGGGTTTCTGGTTCTGTTTGTTGGTTAACGTTATAGTTGTTGTTATTTGTTATCCTTGTTTTAGATAGTAGTAAAGAACTGTTATTCCTATTCCCATATCTTTGCCTGAGAGCCTCTTGATTTCAAATTTATAATAATTCGGAGGGAGAGGGGTTACAGTTTCCCATTCCAAGGGAGGCTCCTGCCTTCCTTAACAGACACCTGTCCTTCAAACCAAGACAGATTTTGGCGCCCAACGTGCGGCACGAGGGCATTGAGGGGGAAAAAGAATAACAGTTCTTGAGTAACGCAGTTCTTTGTGTGCTGGATATAGGAACCTCATTAGCTTGCATCATGTGGTCTAGCTTATTCCGGTTCGTATGGCAAGTTGTCACAGCTGTTTCTCTCCCATTTGCAGCCCCATATCTAAACATGGGCCCTATAACTAAGGCTACAGTGGCTGTTATACAGTTTGTGTCATGGGTCAATAAGGTGAGGAATTCATGGATTTTCAACTTCCTCTGGAAGGCAGGCATGTGGATTCACAGCTACCACACATTAATGACATGTTTTCAGGGTTACTTTAATAATGGTACCTACTGCGAGGAAGTGACACCAAAAGAAATGCTCTCACAACCCTTCACCCAGCTCTTTGGGCCTATCCCGCCAATCTTTGAGGGGTTCGAATCTTCTCTAAATGCTAATGATACCATACAGTGGCTGGTGTTACTGATAGGCCTGCTCTATTTAGCATTCAGGGATAAGGGGGGTCTGACTTGGATAGCCACTCTGACATCTACCCCAGACAATAGGGATGAGGCCCCAGAACCTGACATGGCCCCAAAGACTAGGGATGCTGCCACAGAAACTGACCTAGCCCCGGAAACTAGGGATGCTGCCACAGAACCTGACATGGCCCCAGAGACTAGGGATGCTGCCACAGAAACTGACCTAGCCCCGGAAACTAGGGATGCTGCCACAGAACCTGACACGGCCCCAGAGACTAGGGATGCTGCCACAGAACCTGACACAGCCCCAGAGACTAGGGATGCAGCCACAGAACCTGACATGGCCCCAGAAACTAGAGACACCATCCCAGAACCTGACATTGCCCCAGACACTAGGGATGTGGCTACAGAGTTCGAGCCGGTCCCACAACCCACCTCAGAAACAACCCACCCGGATTGGGTGGGAGTCCTGGTAAAAGAGATACGCGAGATGGGCCAAGTGCTGAAGGAATACACTTGCCCAGCTGGTGGGAAACCCTTCCCCTACCCCAAAGAGGGAGAGTCTAATGGGGCAGCAGAGGAACCCAGGGACGTTATAACCGCTCAGGCTCCAGTCAGATCAGAGGGGCATCCACAGCCAGTAGCAGTTGCCCCTGTGGAAAAGAGGAAGACTAAGGTCAAACCAGAGCAGCCAGTGAGTAATGATGAGGAAGCAGGACCCTCTCAACCAGTAGGGAGGCCAAGGATTGAAATCACTACCGAGTCCCTGGGGTATGACAGTCTCCGTAATCTACGAAAAGACATTGTGCGACGGGGTCGTGAGCCTTTTACAACCTGGTTACTTCGGGTCTGGGACCTTATGGGTATGGGCGTGCAGCTGGATAGTGTTGAGGCAAGGCAGCTGGGACCCTTGTCCCAGGACTCAGGGGTTGATCAGGTATTTGGAAGAGATGACGGGCCTCTGTCTCTCTGGGAACGGCTTTTAATAAGTGTAAGAGAGAGGTTTGTCAACAGGGAGAGAATGCAGGAGTATCATCATAGAAAACCATGGAAGACCCTTGAGGAGGGAATCCAACAGCTGAGGGAGGTGGCAGTATTGGAGGTACTCTTTGGGAGGGATGGACAACATGATAATGACCCCGACAAGGTCAAGTGTACAGGGCAAATGTTGTGGAATCTGGCAAAGCTAGGGCCCTCCCAATACACCATCTTCATTGCAACAATTAATGCTGATGACAACCGAGAGACAGTGGGCTCCATAGCCACCAAACTCAGGAATTATGATAGTATGATCAGTGGCCCAATGCAGGCTCAGGTCTCCGCTGTGGTCAAAGACCTCAGAGAAGAGATGATGAGGGAGGTGAGGGAGGAGATGAGGATGATGAGTGCGGCACCAGTGCGAGTCACAAGCCCCAAAGTCAGAGCCCAGCGCCCCCCAGCCAGGGAGAGAGGGTACACCCCACGATCTGAGCTGTGGTTCTTCCTGTGTGATCACAGAGAAGACATGAAGAAGTGAGATAGGAAACCCACTGCTACCCTGGCAGCACGGGTACAGCAACTCAAGGAGGGAAATACTAACCGAGGCGGGGGGTCTACTAAAGTGAAGGTAGCCTCAGCCTCCCGTGACCGAGATGCCAGATATTACAGAAGAGAGGACGATCTCTTAGATCCCCTCGAGGGGACCTCTACCATGTATGCCCAAGAAAGAAATGACAACCAGAGCTAGAGGGGCCCTGCCTCTAGCCAGGAAGAGGCACGGGAAAACCGGGTCTTTTGGACAGTGTGGATCCGATGGCCTGGCACATCAGAGCCACAAAAATATGAAGCGTTAGTTGATACTGGTGCGCAGTGTACCTTAATTCCATCGAGACATGTGGGGGCAGAACCTGTTTCTATTGCCGGGGTGACAGGGGGATCACAGCAATTAACTTTGTTAGAAGCCGAAGTGAGCCTGACCGAGAAGGAGTGGCAGAAACACCCCATTGTGACTGGTCCAGAGGCCCCATGCATTCTGGGGATAGACTTCCTCCGGAATGGCTACTACAAAGACCCAAAAAGACTCAAGTAAGCTTTCGGAATAGCAGCTGTGGAGGCAGAGGGCATCAGGCAACTGAACACCTTGCCTGGACTATCGGAAAATCCAAATGCAGTGGGACTCCTGAGAGTAAAAGAGCAACAAGTGCCAATTGCCACCTCGACAGTGCACCACCGGCAGTACCGGACGAATTGAGACGCCGTGATCCCCATCCACAAGATGATCCGCGACCTAGAAAGCCAAGGAGTGGTCAGTAAAGCCCACTCACCCTTCAACAGCCCCATCTGGCCTGTGCGCAAGTCTGACGGGGAATGGAGATTGACTGTGGACTATTGTGGCTTGAATGAAGTGACTCCACCATTGAGTGCTGCCGTGCCAGACATGCTAGAGCTCCAGTATGAGCTGGAGTCCAAGGCAGCAAAATGGTATGCCACCATTGACATCACCAATGCGTTTTTCTCCATCCCTCTGGCAGCGGAGTGCAGGCCTCAGTTCGCCTTCACCTGGAGGGGTGTGCAATATACCTGGAATCGGTTACCCCAGGGGTGGAGGCACAGCCCCACGATCTGCCATGGACCGATCCAGGCTGCACTAGAAAAGAGTGAGGCTCCAGAGCATCTCCAATACATCGATGACATCATTGTGTGGGGGAACACGGCAGCAGAGGTATTTGAGAAAGGAGAGAAGATCATCATGATCCTCCTGGAAGCCGGTTTTGCCATCAAGAAAAGCAAAGTCAAGGGACCTGCTCGAGAGATCCAGTTCTTGGGGGTAAAATGGCAAGATGGACGGCGCCAGATTCCCACGGAGGTCATCAATAAGATCACTGCGATGTCTCCGCCAACTAACAAAAAGGAAACTCAAGCTTTCCTAGGGGCCATAGGCTTTTGGAGGATGCACATTCCAGAGTACAGCCAGATTGTGAGCCCTCTCTACCTGGTCACCCGCAAGAAGAACGATTTTCACTGGGGCCCTGAACAGCAACAAGCGTTTGCCCAAATCAAGCAGGAGATCGCTCATGCAGTAGCGCTTGGCCCAGTAAGGACGGGACCAGAAGTGAGGAATGTGCTTTACTCTGCAGCCGGGAACAATGGTTTGTCCTGGAGCCTTTGGCAGAAAGTGCCTAGAGAGACTCGAAGCCGACCGCTGGGATTCTGGAGCCGGAGTTACAGAGGGTCAGAAGCGAACTACACCCCCACAGAGAAGGAAATCTTGGCCGCCTATGAAGGAGTTCAAGCGGCCTCGGAGGTAATTGGCACTGAAGCACAACTCCTCCTGGCACCTCGACTACCAGTGCTGGGGTGGATGTTTAAAGGAAAGGCTCCCTCTACCCACCACGCCACCGATGCCACATGGAGTAAGTGGATCGCACTTATCACACAGCGCGCCCGCATTGGAAATCCGAAACCGCCCTGGGATCCTAGAAATAATTACGAACTGGCCAG
The DNA here is from genome assembly GCA_034509425.1 of Eopsaltria australis. Taxonomy (NCBI): domain Eukaryota; kingdom Metazoa; phylum Chordata; class Aves; order Passeriformes; family Petroicidae; genus Eopsaltria; species Eopsaltria australis. The sequence continues at coordinate 9,893 of JAVTVJ010002069.1, forward strand.
AAGGTGAGAGTTTTGGTCTCACTGATGAAGAGGAGCAAGAACAAGTGACCCGGGCTGAGGAGGCTCCACCATATAATCAACTGCTAGATGAAGAAAAGTGCTACGCCCTTTTCACTGATAGTTCCTGTCGCATCATAGGGATGAACCGGAAGTGGAAAGCAGCTGTGTGGAGCCCCACACGACAAGTTGCAGAAGCCACTGAAGGAGAAGGTGGGTCGAGCCAATTTGCTGAACTCAAAGCTGTTCAGCTGGCCCTGGACATTGCTGAGAGAGAGAAGTGGCCAAAGCTCTATCTCTACACCGATTCGTGAATGGTAGCCAATGCTCTATGGGGTTGGCTGAAAAGGTGGAAAAAGGCCAACTGGCAGTGTAGAGGAAAGCCAATCTAGGCAGCTGATGAATAGAAAGACATTGCCACTCGGGTAGAGAAGCTACCCATAAAAGTCCGCCATGTAGACGCCCATGTCCCTAAGAGCCGAGCTAACAAAGAACAGCAGAACAACAAGCAGGTAGATCACGCCGCAAAGATAGAGGTGGCACAGATAGATTTAGACTGGCAACACAAAGAGGAGTTGTTCCTAGCCCGATGAGCCCATGATGCCTCAGGCCACCAGGGCAGAGATGCCACCTATAAGTGGGCACGAGACCGAGGGGTGGACCTAACCATGGACAGTATCTCCCAGGTGATCCATGATTGTGAGACGTGTGCCGCGATCAAACAGGCCAAGCGGGTGAAGCCTCTATGGTATGGTGGACGGTGGTCCAAATACAAGTATGGAGAGGCTTGGCAGATTGATTACATCACACTGCCCCAGACCCGCCAAGGCAAGCGCTACGTTCTCACAATAGTAGAAGCCACCACAGGATGGCTGGAGACCTACCCTGTGCCTCATGCCACTGCCCAGAACACCATCCTGGGCCTTGAAAAACAAGTTCTTTGAAGACATGGTACCCCTGAGAGAATTGAATCCGACAATAGGACTCATTTCAAAAATAGCCTTATAAACACCTGGGCTAGGGAATATAGCATCGAGTGAGTGTACCATATCCCTTATCATGCACCAGCAGCTGAGAAAGTTGAACGGTACAATAGCCTGCTCAAAACCACCTTGAAAGCACTGGGTGGGGGGACGTTCAAGAACTGGGAGACTAATTTAGCAAAGGCCACATGGTTAGTGAACACCCGAGGTTCCTCCAGCCGGGCCGGGCCTGCCCACTCTGACCCCTTGCAAACAACAGATAAAGTTCCAGCAGTACACATGAGAAGTATGCTGAGAAAGACTGTTTGGGTAAACTCTGCCTCAAGTAAAGACAATCCCATCCGGGAGGTTGTCTTTGCTCAGAGACCAGGCTGCACCTGGTGGGTGATGCAAAGGGATGGAGAGACCCGATGCATACCTCAAGGAGATCTTGTTTTAGGGTGAACTACTTATAACACTGCGCTTGTATCTGTATCTGCATGTATGTATATACCTCGAAAGTTTAAATTTGATGTAAAGTGTTTGCATGGGAAAAAATTCGGGGTGGAGAATGTTGAAGGTTGGATCTAGTTCTTTTCCTCAGGAATTTTTCTCCCATGGGTTGCTAGGACACAAATGACTGGGTACTTAAGAGAAACAAAGCACAAGGCTAGAGCCTTTCTCCTTGGCAGGGTGGGGCAAAATTGCCCCTCATGGAAGCAGAGCCTGACAACGAGAGATTTAGAGAGACTGAAAAGCAAGGGCAGGGGGGAAGTCACGCTCTCTTGCTCGAGACCCTCGGAGCTGGACGGTCGGAGCTGCTGTCTGCTGGACGGTCTGGCTGCTGTCTGCTGAACCCACGGCCCCCTGAGAAGCCAGCGCGGAGCTGCCAGTCTGTCTGCTGTGAGTCTCTGCCCTCTGCCCCATCCGGAGCCGACCTGCCTGCCACCAGCCCACTCTGAGTTTTCTCCGCTACATTGTAGCGGGGTTTTTCCCTGCACGTGGAGACCCCTTACCGCCCCAGCTCCCTGTGTCTGGGGATCCTGCTGTGGCACCGACACCAGCTGCCCCTCCCGAGAGTCTGTAGAGCAAGGGCTCTTCTCCATCCCTCCGTGCTTCGGGCAGTCGCCATTTGCTGTGTGCTACCTGAGCCCACCCAGAGCGCCCCCTGCAGCCACCGGGGAATCACCACACCCAGAGCGCCCCTGCAGCCACTGAGGAATCATCACACCCAGAGCGCCCCTGCAGGCTGTGACTGGAACTGTACCAAAGGGAAAAGGTGCCTGAAGCCGAGCAGGCTGCCACTGGGTTTCTGGTTCTGTTTGTTGGTCAACGTTATAGTTGTTGTTATTTGTTATCCTTGTTTTAGACAGTAGTAAAGAACTGTTATTCCTATTCCCATATCTTTGCCTGAGAGCCTCTTGATTTCAAATTTATAATAATTCGGAGGGATAGGGGTTACAGTTTCCCATTCCAAGGGAGGCTCCTGCCTTCCTTAACAGACACCTGTCCTTCAAACCAAGACAACTTGCTGTCATACTCTTGGTGGCATTTGTTATCTCACTTGCTCTGCTATATTGCTTTCTTTGTTATCTTTCTTGCTTTACCTGCACATCTTGTTACAATGTTATGTGGTTAACCTTATGTAACTTACCACTTAGGATTCAGTATCCATGAGAGCCACTGTCTCACTTCTCTGGTGCAGCTGGACAGAGAAGAGAAAATTTAATAAAGGGTTCATGAGTTGAGATAAGGATCGGGAGAAAACACTCATCAATTCCCATCAAGGGCAAAACTGGCTTAACTTGGAGATATAAGGTGAATTTGCTACAAACAGAATCAGAGCTCTATAATGAGAAGCAAAACAAGCCCTTAGAAACACCTGCCCCCCACCCCTTGCCTCCTTCCCAGCTCTACTGCCTACCCCAGTGATGCAAGGAGTCAGGAAATGGGGATTATGGTCAGTTTATCACCCGTTGTTTCCCCCGCTGCTCAGGGAGAGGAGTCCTTCCCCTGCTGCACCATGGGGTCCCTCCCACGAGAGACAGTTCTCCGTGAACTTCTGTGACGTGGCTCCATCTCACGAGCAGCAGCTCCCTGCAACCTGTTGAATGTGAGTCCCTCCCATGGGCAACAGTCCTCCCCAAACTGCTGTTGCGTGGGTCACTCTTCCACAGGGTGCGGTCCTCCAAGGACAGGGTGCTCCAGCCTGGCAGCAGGCACCTATCTCCATGGGCTTCCCACAGGATCACAGCCGCCTCTGGGCATTCACCTGCTCTGGTGTGGGCTCCTCCCCCACAGGCTCCAGGTAGATCTCTGCATCCCCTATGGCTCTCCATGGGCTGCAGGGGGACAGCCTGCTTTACCATGGCCCTCACCGCGGCCGGCAGAGGAATCTTGGCTCCAGTGCATGGAGCACCTCTTGTAAGAGACTGGACATAAATCCCTCATTTGCCTCACGACCATCTACAGAAACAGAGGCTGAAAACCCAAAGACCCTAAAGGGGAAACAGGACTTTTACACAAAGAAGTCCAGGTCAGATCCTGGAGGGATGCCTGCCCTGTGCAGAGGTGTACACATGCCTGTGAGACCGTGTAGCTCTAGCTACCAGGGCGAAAAGGACTGTGCAGTGTTGCGTTCCCTGCTTCGGTCCCACCCTGGTACCGGCAGCAGAGTCCCAGTGCTACCCTAGGAAGTCGTTCGCGATCTGGAAGACTTCCTCGGAGTGCCTACTTCGGGCACAGCCGGTCCGCGTTTCGGTCCGGGGAGGTGTTGCCCCCGGAGCGTGGTGAAACAGCAAAGAACTACCAGAGAAGGAGGTCTCTTGGTATGTGATTTCGGTAGGTTTATTGCCTCCAAAGGGAGCACATGGACCAAGAGCCAAGAGCAGCTTATTACATCGGTATTTAAGGGAGGAACAACACCCAATAGGATGAGGGCAGGGGACAATACAGGGGAGGGGCTGGGGTACATGATCAAATGGGGTTTAGGGAGGGGAGGGGAACAGAGAGAACAACGAATGAACTATGGAGTGACAGGGAATTTCCCAGAGCGGGAATACATAACAGACAAGTCCAGTAACCAATAGCAGGAGCTTGGGTCCGTGGATTGGTGGTCCAACTGCTGCCCCTGGGAGCTCCGGGGGGAAACCCTCTGTCCGTGGAACCTGTCCGGAAGTCCTCTGGTTCCGAACCACCGCAACATCTCCCCCTGTCTTTTTACTTAAAGAAAGTGATTTGTTAGTACAATGAAGATAATAACTAAAATCCAAAGCAAAGTCTTGAAATCTGCAAATAAACAAACATTGTTAAATCATTGTCTCTCTACAGGACTGGGAATGATTGGGGTATGGGAGGTACATGGGGTAGGTTTAGGGAGAGTCTAAGGGGAAGATATCAAGAAGAAGGGTCTCAGTGATTTTTCTTGATGACTGTCGAAGTTTGGAGTTTTCTTTTTCCTTCTCTTCCACGCTGATCTCTGTGGAGCAGCGTCTGTTGGTGGATGCGACTGGATCTGCTCTGGTGGATGTGTTGGGTGGAGAGTTGTGATGCCTACTAACTTCAGCCATCGTGGTTCAAGTGACTGGTCATCTGGGATCGCCTCTGATGGGGTCTCCAGTGGCATGGGTGGTGATGGAGAGCAGGACACAGTGGATTCAGCTTTTAATTTCTTTGAGGAGCACGGTGCTGATCCGTTTCCCAAATGGGATGGAGCATGTGGTGTCCAGGAGCCTGTGGAAGACTTAGGTGGAGGGTGATTAGAACTGTTCAGCAGGCTTTGAAGCTGCTGCTTCCATATCTTTTCCCACACCCGATACTGAACCTTAACTAAAATGCTTGTCAGGATTGTTTTTATGTCAGATGGGACCAGCACACCTTTAAAGTGAGGAGAATTTCTCCCAAGCTCTCTCTCCACCTTGCTAGGCTCTCGCAAGGCTGCAGGTGACTGTGATTCCCATCGTGGGTTGTTACCCTGAGGGCTGTGCACACCTGATGCCACTGCAGGGTCTGGCTGACTGGCTGCATCACAGGCTTCAGCCTCTCCACTTTTCGGCCCCCAATCTCGGGGTGTGAACGAGGGAGCGTGGGGATCTGGAAGTGGGTGGTGGTTAGGGGCGGGACTGCAGTTGATATGAGCAGTCCGGGCTCGCGGTGGGGCGGGGATCTCCCTCGGGCTGGGGCAGGGACCTCCGGCGCGAGGGGAGGGACCCGACGCGAAGACATCATCGGCCGCGAGGGGGGAACCCGGCGCGGGGCCAATCGATGCGAAGGGGAAGGAGCCGTGGGAGGAGTTGGGAGGATTCGCGGGCTTTCGGCGTGAGGCTGCGCAGTGGGCGCAGGGGTGTAGGCACGGCGCCACGAGGCCGCCGCCATCTTTAAACTCGGAACAATGGGGGAGTGCAGCCGGGGCGAGTTTGACTTAGGGCTCGGAGAAAGGGTTTGGGGTGAAGCTCGCTATGAGGGAATCAGTCTCATAGCGGGGAGAACCGAGGGGTGCGCTTCCCTGCAGCGGGGAAGAGGGATTGGGAAAAGGGGAATTAGGAACGTGGGGTGGGTGAGTCGGGGATTTCGAACTTTCAGGACAATTACGCAAAGTATAACAAATTAAAATCAACAATGGGAAAAATTTTTGGACAGAAACATCACCCCCTCTCTCCACTGCCTCTAAACGTTTTTCTACTAACTCCCAAAAACTCAGAGTTTTAACAGAAGAAGCAGAAGCAAGAGGGACATAGGCAAAGATCCATTTAACAAAACGTTTACAAGCCCTCTTATTAGCTTTCCCATTTTTCAACTTCAGGGTCTCTTTAACTTGGACATAAAACTCCTGCTCTACTCGGGACAGCTTAATACCCATTGTCTCCGAATAAAAGCCTCCTTACTCTTTTTATACGGTACAAAACTCTCCCTCGAGCCTGATTCCCGCTGCTTATCGCGGATTAGACCTCACCGTCTGCGCTCGGTTCTTGGTGGCTTTCCCGCCGCTATCACGGGCACCGAGCTTCACCGCCGCGCGCGGATCCTGGTCCTTTCCCACCGCGCCCCGCAGCCGCCAAACCTCACCGCTCCGTGCGGGTCTTGGTTCCTCGAACCCGGCTTCAGTTGCCGTCACCGGCTCCGGAGGGAGAAACATCCAAAAGAGCAAGGGTCTCTGGTCTCGTCAGTCCGTTCAGCTAACGTACACACTTCAGACACTCCAGAACGGTTGCTGACGGCCCCTGCCAGCCCCCCGCTAAAACGCGGAAGTTCTCGCTAGGGGAGTGACGTCCCGAAGGCGCTATCCGGACCGCTGCTGCGTATCCAGGTCGCTCGCAGGGAACCCCGAGAGGTCGGAGTCTCTGTTCGGTGCGCCACTTTGTTGCGTTCCCTGCTTCGGTCCCACCCTGGTACCGGCAGCGGAGTCCCAGCGCTACCCTAGGAAGCCGTTTGCAATCTGGAAGACTTCCTCGGAGTGCCTACTGCGGGCACAGCTGGTCCGCGTTCGGTCCGGGGAGGTGTTGCCCCCGGAGCGTGGTGAAACAGCAAAGAACTACCAGAGAAGGAGGTCTCTTGGTATGTGATTTCAGTAGGTTTATTGCCTCCAAAGGGAGCACATGGACCAAGAGCCCAGAGCAGCTTATTACATCGGTATTTAAGGGAGGAACAACACCCAATAGGATGAGGGCAGGGAACAATACAGGGGAGGGGCTGGGGTACATGATCAAATGGGGTTTAGGGGGGGGAGGGGAACAGAGAGAACAACGAATGAACTATGGAGTGACAGGGAATTTCCCAGAGCGGGAATACATAACAGACAAGTCCAGTAACCAATAGCAGGAGCTTGGGGTCCGTGGATTGGTGGTCCAACTGCTGCCCCTGGGAGCTCCGGGGGGAAACCCTCTGTCCGTGGAACCTGTCCGGAAGTCCTCTGGTTCCAAACTACCGCAACATTACATGAAGAAGTCCATGGTCTATCTCATATGATTTTGCAGAACGGAATGGCTCTCAATTTCCTACTGGCTGCAGAAGGAGGTGTATGTGTTATCATTAATACCACTTGTTCTTATGTGGACCAGAGTGGAAGAATTAGGAAGGATTTGGCTGAAATTCAGAAGCAGGCTCAAATTTTACATGAATTAGCTTCCAGAAAAAACACCTTAAAATTTGACCATATCATCGACACCCTCACGTCATGGTTATCAAACTGGGCCAAGATAAAAACTACAATTACAGCTATTATAGATGCTTCTATCATCTGTGTGATAGCCTGTAGGATGGCTGGTTGTGAAACCGGTGCTGCAGTTAATGCAGGGTACAGACTAGACAAAGGAGAGTCTTGTTAGTCTCTAAAAGGGGGGTGTTATAAATACAGTTAATAAAGTTGGCTTTCGTAGATGATTAAGAGGTTGGCTGTTATGATGGTTGTAATGGTTATATCATGGTTAGTCATTGTAATTGTTATGCTTGTTTAATGTTAATTGTTATGCACCTTATTAATTGTTGGTGATGTTCTCGAAAGTTCTTGTTAAGAGAGGGTGGGAGAGTGGGTGTCAACATTTCAGGCTTTATCAACATAAAAGGATAACTGGACCACCACCATTGGAAGGCAATAGACCAATAAGAGGAGCCCTGCTGACAATGAACCAATCAACACGAGCAAAGAGGTGGGGCCAAGAAAGGGTTAAAAACGGTAACTTGAAGCCCGGAGGTGTGCTCTTAGCCGTACCCTTTATTGGTGGCAGGGCACCCAGCGCTGCACCGCTCTTCTTTGTCGGATAAATTCTTATTTGTCCCCTTGTATTGGGTCTGACTGGGGTAAAGCTCACAGCCCTTACACTGCTGTACTTTGCTTTGGTAGCTGGAGTTGATAACAAAGCAGTGTTTTGGCTACTGCCAAGCAGTGCTGTCCCTCTGACATTCCTTCCCCCACTGAAGGGGATGGGGGGGGGGCAGGATCATGGGAAGGGGACACCAGCAGGCCAGCTGACCCCAGTCAGTCAAAGGGATATTCCATACCATATGACATCAGCTCAGATATATAAGGGAAGGAAGAGAGGAGGAGGAGGAGGCACTCAGGACTCATCCATGTTTGCCTTCTTGAACAACCATTAAGTGTGCTGAAGCCCTGCTTCCTAGAAAGTGTCCGGACATCGCTACTGATGGGAAGTAGAGATTGATTGTTTTCCCTTCTGCTCTTGCGTGTGCAACTTTCAACTTGTTTGCTCTATTTTTTTTCCCCCGCTGTAATAAAACTGCCTTTTCTTACCCTGATAGTCTTTTTCAATATTATTCTCTCCCCTCTCCCAGAGGGAGAGGGAGTGATAGAGTGACTGAGTGGGCACCTGGCACCTGGCCGGGGTCAACCCACGACACCCCTATTGTCCTTTCTTAATAAATCTTCAAAACTTTAAGAAGTGAACTTTGTTTCTCACAGGGGGAATGGTGCCATGATGATTTTTTGCCTTTTCTTTTTATATACCTTTTATGTATTCTCAGTATTCTTAGCATACATACTTGTAATTCTTTAGTCTGATATCTTAGCTTAAGGTCTGGTATTCTGCTAGGCAAGAAGACCAAACATCCTAAAGGCCCCACAATTGGGGGCCGGAAAGCCTTATGCGATCTTGAGAAACCAAGGGTCTTTCTAGAACATATTTTGTAAATTAGGTTCAAGCCTGTAGTGGTTTCAGTTCGCCTATTCAGGTTTGTGGCTAAATGCCAACACACTTACCCAAATTTACTTGATTTTTTGATGTGAGATAAGGATTAGGAGTCGGCAAAGCAGGCTCACACTTTATAAAGTACAAAGAAACTTTATTAATACACCTAAGACAAAGGGAAAGAAAAAAAAAAACCAAGAAAAACCAGAACAAACTCCTCAGACCACCCCTCCTTCCCCCACCTCTCCATTTCATTCTCCCTGACAACATACAAAAGACAACACTTTGACCTCCAGTCAGTTTACCACCTCAGAAATAGCTCTTGTTCTAGTTCATTTAGGGAGAGAAGTTTCTTTTGCTTACACCATGGATTTTCTGTAAGAAAAATACAGTTTTTATGGGTCTTCTGCCTCACCACCAGTCGCCGCCCAGAGCAAAGTCTAGCTTAATGGTGGATCCCTCCCACACCAGTAGCCTTTCCACAGCCACTACGGTGGGTTATGAACAGTCCACAGGGTACCTGTTTGTATTGGGTCTGACTGGGGTAAAGCTCACAGGCCTTACACTGCTGTACTTTGCTTTGGTAGCTGGCGTTGATAACAGAGCAGTGTTTTGGCTACTGCCAAGCAGTGCTGTCCCTCTGACATTCCTTCCCCCACTGAAGGGGATGGGGGGGGCAAGATCCTGGGAGGGGACGCAAGCAGGCCCACTGACCCCAGTCAGCCAAAGGGATATTCCATACCATATGACATCAGCTCAGATACATAAGGGAAGGGAGAGAGGAGGAGGAGGAGGCACTCAGGACAGTTTCCTACTTTCTTTGTCAAGGGGTATGCAGAAAAAGGCATCTTTTAGACCAATTACAGTAAACTACTTATCTCTTTTACGGATGTCAACCATGTGTAGGGGTTGACAACTACTGGATAAATGTCTTTGGTTATTTCATTTATTGCTCTTAGATCCTGTACTAGCCTGTAATCCCCATTAGGTTTCTTTACCAGGAATATTGGTGTATTATATTCTGATTCGCATTCTTCTACAATTCGATATTTTAGGAATTTATCAATAGTCTTTGCTATTCCCTGCCGTGCCTCTGGTTTTATAGGGTATTGTTTGACCTGTATGGCTTTTGCTCCCTCTTTTAACTCTACATGTACCGGCTGTGCTAACTTAGATTTTCCAGGAATATCTGTTTCCCCTACTGAGGGGATTACGGCATCTTCTACTTCCTTAGGGATTCCTGCGACTGGTTTCTCTTTTATCATTAAGATTTTTCCTGTGTTTGACTCTGGTATTTTCATTAACCGTTCCCCATTCTCAAAAGTTATTACTGCATCCAGTTTTGCCAATAAATCCCTACCTAGGAGTGCTATGGGGCATTCAGGTACATACAAGAATTCATGAGTCAGTACTTTGTTCCCAAAGCACAAGTCTAGGGGTTGCAGGAATGGCCGATTTTCCTCCTTCCCTATGGCCCCAACTACTGTGTTGGATTTGTTCCTGATCTGCCTTTCTAGATTATTTAAAACTGAGTGGGTGGCCCCGGTGTCAAGTAAAAATTTTTCAGCCTTCTCCCCTAATTGTAAAGTTACCAGGGGTTCTTGGAGCATAGATTTTTCTTTTCCAGCATAAAACATCATCACCTTGGTAACTTCTTCCTGCTGGAACTGATTGTCTTGGTCAAACCGGTTTGGGCATTGGTGCTTCCAATGCCCGGGGAGATGACAATAGGCACATTCATTAAAAGCCAATGGTCTCCCGCGGCCCTTTCCAAACCCGCCCCTCCCCGTACCTCTGCCTTGCCCACCTCTAGTACATCCCCTTGAATTCCTCTGTAATAGTGCCAAGAGCTGCTCCTGTTGTTTGTTAATCTCCTTTTCTCTATTATTATAAACTTTCCAAGCTACTTCGAGTAGTTTGTCCAGATTTCTTAACTCTTCCCTGATGCCTGAGGGATTTTTTCTGCTTTTTCTCCTGAATGTCGTACCCTGTTACCTATATTCACAAGTATTAGCATGCATACTTGTGATGCTTTAGGTGATAGTTTAGCCTGGTTTCATGGTGTTTAGGAGGCCGGTAGACTAAACACCCCTGAAGCCACGTAGAGCTAGAGACCAAACACCCTGTTTTCGTGAGCCCTCAAGGTCTCATAGTAGAATAGATTTTGTAAACTAGAAGTTAGCCCACCCAGGCCCCGTATTGGGCCCTCCTGGTAGATATGCTAATGTGTAGAGTCTTTAATTGTATACTGAACTGGGGGGAAGGGGCTTTTGCGGCGTGTTCTACCTGGACGGCAGAAGCCATCGAACGGGATCCTATTAAAATACCGAGGTAAACAACCCCCAACCCTTTCACTGTGTCTGAGCCTTTATTTCCTAAGACCAGAAAAAAGGCATCATCCCCTTCCAGTTTCTGTAACTTTTTCCTAATATCGTCCTGTGACTGACCAACAAAGATAAGAGCAAGTTGAACTTTGGCTTGTTCTGTGTCTATTTGGAGATCAGTATATTTCCTGGACGCTTCTTTAAGTCTCTCTAAAAATGCTGTGGGGGACTCTTTTTTATCTTGTCTTTTTTCATACAACTTTGCCCAGTTCATAGTTTTAGGTATAGCATTTTGAGCTCCTATCTGAACCCAATCTTGATATCTCTTCAGCCTCATCATGTCTACTCCAGATGGGTCATTGGGGTCCCACAATGGATCCTCAGTGGGAAAATTATAATCCAGAGTTCCTGTCACTAGTCCCTGACGAATATCTTCCCTTGCTCATTCCCTAGCTGCTCTAAGTACCATCTCCTTCTTAGTAGAGTCCATTAAAGTATCTAATATCACTTGTATGTCATCCCAGCCTGGATTCTGAGTTTTCATAATAATTTTCACCACCCTGGCTACCTTATCAGGATTTTCCCTATAGGTCCCGGTTGACTGCTTCCATATTACCAGATCTCCTGGAGAAAAGGGTACCTTTAAAAAACCGGTCCATCCACCCCCACACCTTGTCTCAAAGGAGCAATTATGGTTTTCTTTTGTTTGCCTGTTTTAACAAACCCTTTCCTGTCTTAGGCCAAGCCAGGGCCAATTTGGACTGTGTGCGGTAGGATGCCGGTTCATCCTCATCATTCTCACTGCTATTTACCCCTTCCACACCCCCTCCCCCATGTCTGTATTGTAACTAAACCTTGGTTATTTCTGAGAGAAGGTGGTAAAGGGGTGCCATGAGCAGGCGAAGAGGGCGTAGGTGGAAGGGGAGGATATCCCTGGGGAGGTGTAGGTGGGAAACGGGGGTATCCTTGGGCAGGCGTAGATGGGGGTGGAGGGTTTCCCTGAGCAGGCGTAGGTGGGGATGGAAGGTATTGAGCAGGCTTAGATGGGGTTGGAGGGTATCCTTGAGCAGGAGGGGTAAGTAGATCAGTTTCAGTAGGAGGAGTAAGTGGATCATGTGAAATAAGGCCAGATGAAGTAGGGTCATATTCCCTTAGTGCAGTGGGGGCTACCAGTAAGTTACTCTCCATATCATCCCTCCGGTATTGTCGCTCTGATTTTTGCAGTGTGCTGTGTTTATACTTTGTAGTAAAAGTTCTCATAGATTTTGTGTAAACATAGTCCATGTTTATGTAACTGGCCAAAGATTGTATTGTACTTTTGGTATTGTTTTTCATTCCTTTTCCTAAGGCGGAGAAGGTGGATGGACTGTGTTCCTAACCTATGGAATTGGAGAGGTGGTAACCTCATTGTCCAATCCATGATTGTCTATGTAAAGATATAGAAATGAAAGAATAAAGAGAGGCTGGGCTCTTCTTCTCTCTGGCCCAGCCTTGGGGGCTCTGACCTGCTGGAGTTACCTGATTCCTTCGTGTCCAACCGTGCGACACAGTATAGACTCTCATTCAACGCCAGGTGTTCTAAACAACGTTTCTCTTGGTCACAGGCCACACACTGATTGTTGTTTATTACCGCAGTAATCATTAAGCTACCCTCAATCAGCCACTCTAGCTTTTCCCTTAAACAGAAAAATAAACCAACATGTGGAACTTCATCTAATTTTCCCTCATGCTTAAAAAGAACAAGTGAGAAATTAAGTCATATTGCAAAGACCCGTTTTCAGGCCACCATTTCCCGTTCTGCAAAACATATTTCAGCCACTGAGTGTTACAATAATTGATCAGCTTATCTTTGCCTAATCCTTGGTCAAAATTGCTTTGTTTCCAATGTGCTAATAAGCACCCCAGAGGAGAAGTATGTGGTATGGGGGCACTGCCACCCACAATCTCTTTAAGCTTTTCCATGTTACCGCTACCAAAGTCTCCACTACCGAGCCTGCAATGCTTTCGCAATTGACTTACGGAAGGCGCCCAGGCATTTACCAGGAGTTCCTTAGCCCAACCAAGATTAGCTTTCGCTGCATCTTATTGGCAGGCAACCAGACTAGAAGTAAAAGCACTTTACCTCTCTAGGGGATGTTGTGAACGGCAGAGGGTCGCAGCGCCGATGGGCTCCCCGAGAATCCCTCAGTGCCGGCCGGAGCGTGATCAGGTCGCGGGGTCCTCGTCAGTGCTCACAGGGTCCCGTTTGGGGTCGCCAAAATGTTAGTGTAGAAACAGATAATCACTGGATGATTATATGCAGGTGCTTTTATTTGAAGAGCTCTGGGAATCGGGGTACAGGAGAACCCAAATTGATTCCGACATGGATTCGAGATGGATAGATTTTTATACTCTTCCTTTACATAACTGTTGTATAATCATATGTTAATCATCAACTTGATATTGTTCTATTGTGTATATTGTTTTCACCCAAGCATGAGTTTAAGCCCTCTCCCCAAAACATTTTTCATGGTTGTTATTCCTTTCCTGTGATTCTTATAAGCAATTACTTCATTTAACTTCATTATAAGCAATTATCTTTATTATCTACTATACCGGTAGGTACACAGGTGTAAGTTCTCATGATTCAAAGACAATGTCCCCTCCTGTTTTTAAGGCCTACTTTAGTTACTGTGATTTTAGAAACATTTTAACCCTATACTATCACTGTCATATTCCAATATTCAGTTTTATTTATCAGCAGACCTGTGGTTTGTTTGGAAATGTAAATTTCAATGGAATTCTTCCCACTGTTTCTTTTATCTCTGGGTGCCAGTCTTATCTCTCAGACGCTGTTTGTGAAGACAAGTTTCTTCATTCCTTTCAAGCATTAAGCGATCAGTTAACCAGGTACTAACTATTATATTGTATAGAAAATTATTATCATACAGTCATCTTATAACTCAAGTTATATAATCGTCTTGTAACTTTAGCCCTAGTTATATTGTTAACTAATAAATGTCTGTATAGCAAAGTTATTATTAACACGCACAAAATATTTCCTAACATATTCTAATGCATAATATTTCTTACATTTCACTACCCACGAAAGCCAATGCTATAACAGTTGTTTATCACATAACCGTGGTCCCAAAACTCCACGGGAGGCAATATAAAGGCAGCTCTTTTCGTTGTGTAGTGTGTATTGTGTGTCTGTGTGTATTGTGTGTCTGTGTAAGGTCAGTAATTGCTAGCAATTCCAGGATCCTATCCCGGTGTGTTGTGGAGGGGGACTTGCTTTTTGAGTGGTTTGTCAAAGTTTTTTTTTCTTTCGCTTCTTTTCCAACCCACCCCAGCTCAGCTGAGGGAAGGCAGGGCATGCGTGCGTGTTTGCCACTGGCTGAGATTGTTTATTGGTGAAGAGCAAATGACTGCTATAAATACAGTTAATAAAGTTGGCTTTCATAGATGATTAAGAGGTTATGATGGTTGTAATGGTTATATCATAGACCAAATTAATGGAAAGAATAAGCCCAAAATCTGTGAGAAAGATGGAATTGACGTCATGGAGACTAGCTCTACCGTGGCGGCCATGGAAGTTACCTCCGAGACTTCATGGGCAGCAGAAGCCCAAGAAAAGAAGAAAGGACTTTGGTGGAGGGCTTCCAAGACTGCTAAGCTCCCCCCAGGGACTGAAGTGACCGTGGTTTAGCCCAGGGCAAACTTACTTGGTTACTAGTTGTGTCTATCATCTCCCCCCTCCTAGAAGGTTACCTGTTACTGGATGATTGTTTCACTGATACCTCATACCTCCGCCCCTCTCCCCCGTCCATTAGACCTGTCCCCTCGTCCTGCCCTTGTTCCTCTCTTGGACCCTCAGATGACTGGTTAGTATGTGTCCCTCATAAGGTGGTCGCAGAGAGCATTCAGGGCTTTTGGTCCCTGGATTCCCTCTGTGCTGGACTTCCTGCAATAAAGCTGCACGGAATTCATCCATACCAGAAGTCCCTCTCACCTTATTTCTACTTCAGCAGCTAGTGATCGCAGCTCCTCACTCCCAGCACATCACCCTGCCGGGCGAGCAGTTTCACTGGCTGGTGTCTAAGAGATGCTGCCAGAGTGCTTCCTTTAGACAAAGACACTTCTGGAACCTGGCCAGCTGGAGGCTGTCCAAATCCAGGCTGGATACCGACAGCTAGAGAACAGCTGGCGCCCGAACAGGGACTTGAAGTCTACTCAGGTCTCTGAGAAGCGTCCTTGTCCACTCCGGTGGGCAGGAGTTTGCTTTCAGCAGGTCAGCTCCCCCGAAGGAGGGCTAAGTTTTATTAGCACTTTCGGAAGGGGCGTTCGGCAAAGCTCTTCAGGAAGAAACGGAAAATTACCAAGCGACTGAAGACCCTTATTTCTAGACTTTGCCTTCGCCTCCGGGAGCAGGTGGTCGGAGCCAGAATCGGCTACAGGATGAAAGAGGGTACACTCAGTTAGTGTAAGTGCCGAAAGCTCTGGGGCACACTTTTGCTTGCTCTTTTGCGTTGCACTAATAGTTCCGACCAAGGGGAAATATTCAGGATGAGAATTAAATTATCCTGCCCTGAACGAGAGGTATATCTCCAAGTTAAAAGCATCCTAAGATTGGGGAATGGCGTTTTCTGTTAGAAACTCTTAAAACGATTAATTAAGTGGGCTTTTCTCTATGTCCCCTCAGTTTCCGTTTCCTCGGTTAAATCGCTGGAGTTTTGGGATTGGACCGGAAAAAAGTTAATGAGCATTGCTCGGACGGGGAATGATTCCGTACCGGGAATTTTTTCCTTTATTGATTTTAATTTGTGAAGTTTTAGAAGAGAAGGGGAAAATCCCGGGGACGCCGTGCCAGAATACCCTATCTGTCCCTACTAAGTGTCCCCCGTACCCTTTCAACCCACAGCTGGGTGAACCGGGTGGAGCAACCCACCAAAACGCACAGAGCTGCTGTGGACTCCCTCATTACCCCCAGTTCCCCCTGCCACCCTGCCGCTGCGGGCCTGAACACCCCGCAGTGGACTTTCCCTCAACCCTTCTCCATATGCCCGCATGCCTGGTTGCACCCCCCCAGTTATACTATTGGCTTGCGAAATAGCGGCGCAGGTTTACATCATGCCAGCCACGTGACAGGCTGCGATATGGTGGAGTTGTGCAATAGTGGCGTGAGTTTGAATGCCGGCCGCAAGATGGGCTGCAGTACGATCGAGTTGCGCAATACCTGCGCGAGTCAAGATGTCATCGGCCATGTGGTGAGCAGCACTGCAAGCACGAGTCAAGATGGCGCAGACCGCATGGCAAGCTGCGCTGCAGCCTGCCGGCATTGCACAAGGAAGCCCGCCCCAGAAGCTGACCCCTCCCCATGCTCCTCCCTTGTCCCTCCCGCTACGGCGAGTGATTCTCTGTCAGGTTCGGCCCCATCCTAGATGGGTGTAACCGCGTTGGGCCCCTCCCCATCCACCGGGAACCTCCCTCCGACCGTGACCGTGGTTGCCGCTCTCGAGTGTGAAGTTGCCGCCCCCTCCACTGGCGGCCCCTCCCCAAGTCTACACCCACCTACAGTTTCCCACGCCCCCTATCCTGGTTCCCACGGTCTGGAACCCAGAAGTGGGAAGGCTGGGGCTTGCAACGTTAGCAGGGAAGGGGAATTTTTTGCTGCCCCAGTAACTTACAATCGGCAAAGAACAAACCCCAGATGGGAACCTTTTCCCTATAACCATCTCTGGGAGTTATGCAAGGTTTCTAAAGAATTCGGGAGGGAGTCATCCTATTTTAAAAGCGTGTTAAATGCCACATTCGCCACAAACATAATGGTGCCATCTGATATAAAGACAGTGATGACAAGCCTATTATCTGATGCCCAGTTCTGGCTCTGGGACAGATCGTGGAAAAGGCATTTGAAAAAACTATTAGAGATTTATAAAGCCAAACAGCAAACTGCCTTCCTCACCTTGTATCATCTTTGCGGGGAGGGAGAAATCATGAGATCAGGCAGCCAATACACCAGCTGAGGTTTTGAATGATATTAAAAATGTGGCCAAAAGGGCTCTATTGTGCTTGCCCTCCCCCACTGCCCCTTCAGAAGGTTATGCAGTAATCAGGCAGGGGCCTGAAGAGAACTTTGTGGACTTTGTGGATAGATTGAAGGAGGCAATGGGGAAGCAGGTCAAGGATCCAAAAATGCAAAAGGAACTGTTAAGATCCTTAGCTAAGGAAAATGCAAATGCAGAGTGTAAAAGGGTCCTCAAAGCCCTGCCGCCCGATCCAAAGCCTACCATTGAGCAGATGCTTGAGGCTTGTGCTGAGGTGATGCCTGACCAACCAGACCCTCCCCCACAGTGCCCTTTATTTAAAGGACCACAGAGGAAGACCATAGGTGCTACTGTCACAGAAGACTCTAACAGAGACACTCGCAAATACTTTAACTGTGGGTCCCCTCACCATTTTGCAAAGAACTGTCCCAAGCCTCGAAAAACTAACCACCCTTCCAAGCTGCTCTCAGGTCCTGAGACAACGCCCTGCCCCTGCTTACAACAACACCAGCAGGGAAAAGGACAAAGGAGCGTGGATCAGCACCGCGCAAAGACAACAAATTGAGTGGTGCAGCCACGGATCCAACTGCCATGTCATCTGCGGAACAGCAGGGACAGCAGGGACCAACGGAAAAACCGGCTACACGTCTGGACTTGGTGAGTGTGACTGCACACCACCTCATGAAACCTACATTCCAGCAAATCAAGGTTTCCTTCTGGGGAACAATTGAGACTCAGACTGACATCTTAGTGGTGGGCGACTCATTGAGAGGGCCACCAGAATTATTTGTGCTACCAGAAATTCATACCGTCTCCCCAGGGGAAAATCTCAAAATTACAGTCACCTGCACAACCACTCCTTGGTTTATTCCACAAGGGAGTTGGGTAGCACAAGCAATCATGCTACCTAGAGACTTCCCCCGGCAGCAACAAACACCAGCTGTATGCTGGGCCGAGGTTGTTGGTGCAGACAAACCAACAGTTGTAAACTGACTAATGGAAAAGCCACAGCTTATCTGGATGGGATGATAGACACAAGAGCAAATGTTACCATCATCTCCAAGGCAGAATGGCTGCTGCAATGGGGTCTGAGGCCTTCAGCGGGGAGAGTTTCTGGTATCGGGGGAACAACTTCAATGAGGAGCATGAACAACATCATGATAGAGGGACCTGATGGGCACATGGCATTCATCAAGCCGTTTGTTGTCCAATCAGGATTCACTCTATGGGACTGGGACCTCTTATCACAGTGGGGGACTCGGCTGGAAATCCTGCCTCCAGCTCAGAATTTTTAGTTGGGGCCACTGAGGGGCACACCACCCTGGGCCTAACTTGGAAGACTGATAAGCCGGTAAAGGTGAAACAGTGGCCCCTAACTAAGGAAAAATTTGGCACCCTTGAGTCCCTTGTGGAGGAACAGCTGTCCAAGGGCAACATCGTCCCATCTGACAGCCCTTGGAACTCCCCTGTCTTTGTAATTCGGAAACCAGGCAAAGACAAGTAGACGCTCCTTCACGATCTGCGGGAAATCAACAAAGTGATAGAGGAAATGGGCCCCTTGCAGCCAGGCCTACCATCGCTCGCAATGCTCCCTCGTGGATGGCCCCTTGCAGTCATTGACATCAAAGACTGTTTTTTCAGTATACCTCTCAACCCCCACGATACCCCACGTTTTGCTTTTTCCGTCCCTTCTGCCAATTAAAAGGCACCTATATGGCGTTACCATTGGCTACTCCTTCCCCAGGGAATGCGTAATTCCGCAGTCCTATGCCAGTGGTACGTCACAGGGATCCTATCATCCATCCGGAAGGCTTTCCCTAAAGCGATCATTCTTCACTATATGGATGATGTGTTGGTTTGTGCCCCTCAAAAAGACTATTTGGACGCTACACTGAAAAAGACTGTAGCAGCCATCAAATGCGCCGTAATAGAGATAACCCCTGAGAAAATCCAGCACACCTGCCCTTGATCGTACCTTGGCATCCCCATCAGCGAAACGACCTTCGCACCCCAGCAGCTCGTCATCCAGGACGACCCCAAGACCCTGCGGGACCTCCACCAGCTCTGCAGGTCCATCAACTGCATTCGTCCTCTGCTGGGACTGACGACGGCCAACCTTGTCCCCCTGTTCCAGCTTTTGAAGGGTGATGAGGGACTGGATTCTCCAAGATCCATCACTGCGGAGGCCAGGGACACCATTGCTAAGGTGCAGCAGGTGCTTTCCTCCAGGCAAGTGCATCGAACGGCTCCAGAACTGCCTTTCAGGTTTATCATACCAGGACAGGTACCTCACCTACATGGACTAATCTTTCAATAGAACGAGAAGTTAAAAGACTCACTTCTCATTATAGAATGGGTCTTTCTTCCACACCAGCTGTCCAAAAGCATTACAACGCCACAAGAACTCATGGCAAAATTGATCAAAAGAGCTAAGACAAGGCTCTGCGCCCTGGCGGGGTGTGAATTTACATGCATACACATTCCTTAGCGAATGGAGGATTTGGAGGATTTACTCCAAACCAACGAACACCTCCACTTCACCCTCGACAGTTACCCAGGCCAAATTACCGGTCACAAATTAAAACACCATCTATTTAATACTGAATTTAAATTGGCACCCAAATTGCTCCAAAGTAAAACGCCATTAAATGCTCTGACAGTTTTTACAGATGGCTCTGGATCCTCTCATAAGTCAGTACTGACTTGGAAGGACACAAGGACTCAGAAGTCGGAATCTGAAGTCCAAGTGGTGGAGGGAACCCCACAAATAACAGAACTGGCAGCCGTTTTCAAAGTATTTGAGAGGTTCCAGGAACCTCTGAATTTGGTCACTGATTTGGCATATGTGGCTGGAGTAACTGCCCAGGTAGAACACTCCCTTCTCAAGGAAGTTGCTAACCCAAAATTCTTTGGGCTGCTCTCGAGGTTAGTATATCTGTTGTCCCACCTAGATCAACCATTCCATGTCATGCATGTGAGATCACACACTGATCTCCCCAGATTCATTGCCGAAAGGAACCGCAGGGCGGATACCCTGGCCATGGCTGTGTGAATGACCAATGTTCCTGACACCTTTGCACAAGCCAAGCTCAGCCACCAGTTTTTCCATCAAAATGCCCTGGCCCTCAAGCAAATGTTTCACCTCTCCCTTGAGCAGGCTCGGGCAATAGTGGTGACATGCTCGAGCTGTCAAAAATATCAAGTTCCCTCATTAAATCCTGGGGTGAACCCCAGGGGACTCAACAGCTGCCAAATTTGGCAGTTGGATGTCACTCACATCACACAGTTTGGCCGACTTAAATTCATACATGTATCTGTAAACACCTTCTCAGGAGCAGTCTTTGCCTCAGCCCATACTGGTGAGAAGACTAGGGATGTAACTAAATATTTAATGATGGCCTTGTCTATACTAGAGACACCACAAGAAATAAAAACAGACAACAGACCTGCCTACACTTCCTCTAAATTTAAGGAGTTCCTCCAACAGTGGGGGGTTAAACACATTACCGGTATACCTCACTCCCCTACAGGTCAATCCGTTGTAGAACGGACCCACCAGAACATCAAGAAGCTCCTTAACCAACAATGGGAAGGAACAGTGAAAAGATCGCCCATTAAGTGCCTTTGTAAGGCTCTTTTTACTATCAATTTTTTAAATAATTCGTTCGCGGAGCCAGACCCCCCCCGTATTCTGGCACTTTTCAAATTCGGCCCAATCCAAATTAAAAGAACAACCGCCGGTGTTGGCTAAGGACCTAGAAAGCGGACAGGTGAAAGGGCCCTATCTGCTAATTATTTGGGGAAGGGAGTACGCTTGTGTCTCTACCCCAGCAGGACCTAGGTGGATGCCAGCGAGTAACATCAAACCCTATCGAGAAGCGAACCCTAAGAACGGTGATACAGAGAAGCAACAAGAACAGGACAGAGCAGCGTGGAAGAGAAGGCACCGTAAGGAGGAAGATACAGATCTACCGGAACGCTGGAAAGACAGAAATAAAGACATACCGAAACGATGAAACAGTTTTTAAACCTCCCCCCCCGCCCCGTCCCATCCTGTCTTGTCTTAGGTTACAATGGTATGTATTCTATCACCATCTTCGTGGGATGCTGGGGGCTGGGCGTGGCAGTGTTCCTGATGGCTGCAGAATGGTGTGCTAATGGGCCAGTCGTTAGGGCCAGATGGGCATTTCACTCACCCCAAACATAGTGCAGATAGTGACTCATCATCCCATTGTGAGATGTCCGGCCCAAGGGGAGGAGCCAATGTATCCCGATCTGCATATAAACTCAGATCTGAAGCACCATAGGCAGCTTTTTCCACGGGATTCCCTGAGGAAGACCAGACCCTTCTACACCACCACTGGACCTTCAGAGGAGAACTACACCTTTCACAGGATCATTGCTTCAACAGAAGCGCATCTATCACTCCCAGAGGACTGCAACCACCTTCTAAGTGGACTACTACCAACACCCTGACCGACAGGGTGTCAGGTTGTATTCTGACTCTGTCAGTGGTTTCTTTTTTTTTTTTTTTGTATTACTACATTTTTTCCTATTAAATTGTAGTTCTGACTTTGAGTCTCTCACTGATTTGTTTTTCAAACTACCACATTTTTTGGCGCCCAACGTGAGGCCAGGCCCTGAGGAAAGTCAGAATTACAATTTTCTGTTCTATAAGCCACCTATTCACCATGATACTCAACATACTTACATGTGTCCTGTACCTTGCTCTGTATATATTTCCGCAGACAGGGAATTACCTGCCTGTGGTAATGCTCCTGTGTAGGCCGGGGTATCGTATAAAAATTGCTTTATTAGTTTACTATGTCTATTGCATGATAACCTCCGAGGCAATGAACACCATTCGGAATATATACTCAATTTTGTTTGCTTGTCCTGGTATGGGCTGCTACATCTGGGGCCTCCTCAACAATCGCACCCAGCCCCTAGGGGAAAGAGTAGAGAATGGTTTCTTTCAGCCTTTCAGACCTGACACAACAGTTTTTGAAAATATTGAGTTCCCTTTGGATGTCAAAGATGGTATAATCTTGCTGTTAGTTCTGCTTTGTCTTCTTTGTGCAGCCTGCACTGTGTACACCATGCTCAGAGTCAGAACAATGCTCGATGCAGCACAGTATCCTCAGGAAGAGGACAAGAAAAGCAGCAGAACAACAGGCACCATATCTAAACAAACTGTCATAGAGGAAAAAGAGACCGGAAGAAACGACAGTCTCCACACAAGCCATCACCAAGCCAGAACAGCCTAAGCCAGTAGCAGTTGCCCCCCTTCAGAAAAAGAAAACCAGGAGCAAATCAGCCCGCACAGCGACCGATGAGGAGGAGGCTGGACCTTCGCACCAAGCAGAAGAGACGGAGCCAGAGATCATCACTCGCTCTTTATCCCTGGGTGAGCTGCGTGACCTACGAAGGGAGTTCACCCACCAGACAAATGAATCCATCCTGACCTGGCTGCTTCGCATCTGGGACGCTGCAGCCAATGACACCCTTCTAGATGGAAGTGAGGCCAGGCAACTTGGATCCCTGACCCAGGATGTGGTCATTGACCAGGGGATCGGGAAAACCCAAGAAACTCTCAGCCTCTGGCGGCGACTGCTGGCAAGCGTAAAAGACAGATACCTTTGTAAAGAAGACCTCCAGGTGCACCAAGGAAAATGGAGCACAATGGAACAAGGTATCCAATGCCTGAGAGAATTGGCCGTGCTGGAGATCATTTTCTCAGAAGATGAGAGATTCCCTAAGAACCCAGATGATGTCCAATGCACGTCACAGATGTGGTTGAGATTCGCACGGCTCAGACCAGAGATATACTCCCGTTACCTAGCAACACTGCAATGGAGGGAAGGAGCGGACAAGGTGGGAGTACTAGTCAACAAACTAAGAATTTATGAGGACACTGTCACTGCCCCATTTCGCACCCATGTCTCATCTGTGGAAACACAGCTGGCTGAGCACGTCCGGAACTTGGAAGAGAAACTCAGAAAGGAGCTGAAGCAAGAAATTCACCACATCTTGCCAGAACCAACAAGAGTCTCTGCTATTAAGAGCCAACATTCCCCAGCCAGAGAAAGAAGATACACTCCACGAGGTAACCTCTGGTTTTTCCTTCAGGAGCATGGAGAAGACATGAGGAAGTGGGACAGAAAACCCACCTCTTCCTTAGCAGCCCGAGTACGTGAACTGAAAAGAGGAACAGCTACCATAAGAAGCCCACCTAGAGTCAACGCTGCTCCAGTCTCTTGTGGACAGAACTCTGGACAGTATAGAAATGATGATATGACCGATCCTCTTGAAGGGACCTCAAGAACATATTTACAGGAAGAGAGCAACGTGTACCACGATCAGGAATAGAGGGGCCCTGCCTCTAGCCAGGTAGAGGAAAGGGACAACCGGATCTATTGGACTGTGTGGATCCGATGGCCTGGCACATCTGACCCAAAAAGATATACAGCTTTGGTTGACACCGGCGCTCAATGTACCCTGATGCCATCAAGGTACACGGGAACAGAATCTATTTCTGTTTCTGGGGTGACAGGAGGATCCCAGCAGCTGACTGTATTGGAAGCTGAAGGGAGTTTAACTGGGAATGAGTGGCAGAAACACCCCATCGTGACCGGCCCAGAGGCCCCATGCATCCTGGGCATAGACTATCTTAGAAATGGGTATTTCAAAGACCCAAAAGGACATCGTTGGGCTTTCAGGATAGCCGCAGTAGAAACAGAAGACATCCAACAGCTAAATACCTTGCCTGGTCTCTTAGATGACCCCTCTGCTGTGGGACTGCTAGAAGTTGAAGAACAGCAAGTACCAATCGCCACAGTGACAGTGCACCGATGACAGTACCGCACAGACAGAGACTCTATGGTTCCCATCCACGAGATGATTCGTAAACTGGAGAGCCAAGGGGTGGTCAGCAAAGCTCATTCACCCTTTAACAGCCCTATATGGCCAGTTCATAAGTCCAGTGGAGAATGGAGACTGACAGTGGATTATCGTGGCTTGAATGAGGTCACACCACCACTGAGTGCTGCTGTGCCAGACATGTTGGAACTTCAGTATGAACTGGAATCCAAGGCAGCAAAGTGGTACGTGACCATCGATATTGCCAATGCCTTTTTCTCCATTCCTCTGGCAGCAGAGTGCAGGCCTCAGTTTGTTTTCACCTGGAGGGGAGTGCAATACACCTGGAACAGACTCCCCCAGGGGTGGAAGCACAGCCCCACCATCTGCCATGGCCTGATCCAGGCTGCACTGGAAAAGGGTGAGGCTCCAGAACATTTGCAGTACATCGACGACATTATCGTATGGGGGAACACAGCAGAGGAAGTCTTTGAGAAAGGAAAGAAGATCATCCAGATTCTCCTAAGAGCTGGTTTTGCCATCAAGCGAAGTAAGGTTAAGGGACCCGCTCAAGAAATCCAGTTCTTAGGAGTCAAGTGGCAAGATGGACGTCGCCAGATCCCGACAGAAGTAGTCAACAAGATCACTGCTATGTCCCCACCTACGAACAAGAAGGAAACCCAGGCTTTTCTAGGAGCTGTCGGGTTTTGGAGAATGCATATCCCAGAATACAGCACAATTGTAAGCCCTCTTTACTTTGTGACACAAAAAAGAAATGATTTCCAGTGGGGTCCTGAGCAACAACAAGCATTCGAACAAATTAAGCAGGAGATTGCCCATGCAGTAGCCCTTGGGCCAGTCAGAACAGGACAGGCTGTGAAAAATGTGCTCTACACTGTGGCCGGGGAGAATGGTCCATCCTGGAGCCTGTGGCAGAAGGGACCTGAAGAGGCTCGAGGACGACCACTTGGGTTCTAGAGTCAGGGATACAAAGGATCTGCGGCCAGCTATACCCCAACCGAGAAAGAGATTCTTGCAGCTTATGAAGGGGTTCGAGCTGCCTCGAAAGTAATTGGCACCGAAGCACAGCTGCTTCTGGCACCCCGACTACCAGTGCTGGGTTGGATGTTCAAGGGAAAGGTTCCTTCCACACATCATGCCACCGACGCCACATGGAGCAAGTGGATTGCGCTGATCACACAGCGAGCCCGGATAGGAAACCCTAATCGCCCTGGGATTCTGGAAATTATAACAAACTGGCCTGAAGGTGAGACTTTTGGATTATCTTCTGAAGAAGAGGAGGGGCAAGTGACACGTGCAGAGGAAGCCCCACCATATAAAGAGCTACCGGAGAGTGAAAGACGATATGCCCTCTTCACTGATGGTTCCTGCCGAATTGTGGGTGCTAACCGGAAGTGGAAAGCTGCTGTATGGAGCCCCACACGACGAGTTGCACAAGCTACTGAGGGAGAAGGTGGATCGAGTCAGGTCGCAGAGCTTAAAGCCGTCCAGCTGGCTTTGGATATTGCTGAGCGAGAGAAGTGGCCTTGGCTCTATCTCTACACTGACTCCTGGATGGTAGCTAACACTTTGTGGGGTTGGTTGAATCGCTGGAGAAAGGCCAACTGGCAGCGCAGAGGGAAACCCATCTGGGCCGCTGAGATTTGGCAGGACATCGCTACCCGTGTAGAGAGGCTGACTGTGAAGGTTCGACATGTGGATGCACATGTACCCAAGAGTCGGGCCAATAAAGAGCATCGTAACAACGAGCAGGTGGACCGAGCTGCCAAACTGAGAGTATCACAGGTGGATCTGGACTGGCAGCACAAGGGAGAATTATTTCTAGCTCGTTGGGCCCATGATGCCTCTGGTCATCAGGGACGAGATGCAATGTACCGATGTGCTCGTGACCGAGGGGTGGACTTGACCATGGACAGCATCTCACAGGTCATCCATGGCTGCGAGACCTGCGCTATGATCAAGCAGGCTAAGCGGGTGAAGCCTCTGTGGTACGGTGGACGATGGTCGAAGTATAGGTATGGGGAAGCCTGGCAAATTGACTACATCACCCTTCCCCAAACCCGCCAAGGCAAGCACTACATGCTGACCATGGTGGAAGCAACCACTGGATGGTTGGAGACCTACGCTGTGCCTCATGCTACCGCCCGAAACACCATCTTAGGCCTGGAAAAGCAAGTCTTGTGGAGACACGGCACCCCTGAGAGAATTGAGTCGGACAATGGGACCCATTTCAAGAATGGCCTTATAAACAGCTGGGCCAGAGAACATGGCATCGAGTGGATATATCGTATCCCTTATCATGCACCAGCTGCCAGGAAAGTTAAACGGTGCAACGGACTACTTAAGACCACCCTGAAGGCACTTGGCAGGGGGACCTTCAAAAATTAAGAAGTGAACTTAGCAAAGGCCACCTAAATAGTCAACACACGAGGCTCCATCAATCGAGCTGGTCCTGCCCAGTCTGAACCCTTGCACACAGTGGACGGAGAGAGAGTCCCTGTGGTACACATGAGAGGTATTTTAGGAAAGACTGTTTGGATTAGTCCCACCTCAGACAAAGGCAAACCTATCCGCGGAGTTGTTTTTGCTCAAGGACCTGGTTACACTTGGTGGGTAATGCAGAAAGATGGGGAAACCCATTGTGTACCACAAGGAAACTTAATTTTCAGTGAGAACTGTGTGTAAAGTTTCATTGTATATGTATATATATGTATAAAGGGGGTACTGGTTCGGGTATCAGCTAGATGGTGATAGAATAAGGGGTGGATAATGTCTTAGGTTACAATGGTATGTATTCTATCACCATCTTCGTGGGATGCTGGGGGCCGGGCGTGGCAGTGTTCCTGATAGCCGCAGAACGGTTTGCTAATAGGCCGGTCGTTAGGGCCAGGCGTGGCAGTGTTCCTGATGGCTGCAGCATGGTTTGCTAATGGGCCAGTCGTTGGGGCCGGATGGGCACTTCACTCACCCCAAACATTGCAGATAGTGACTCATCATCCCATTGTGAGATGCCCCGCCCAGGGGGAGGAACCAATGTATCCCGATCTGCATATAAACTGAGATTTGAAGCACTATAGGCAGCTTTTTCCACGGGATTCCCAGAGGAAGACCAGACCCTTCTACACCACCGCTGGACCTTCAGAGAAGAACTACACCTTTCTCAGGATCATTGCTTCAACAGAAGCGCATCTATCACTCCCAGAGGACTGCAACCACCTTCTAAGTGGACTACTACCAACACCCTGACCGACAGGGTGTCAGGTTGTATTCTGACTCTGTCAGTGGTTTTTTTTTTGGTTTTTTGTATTACTACATTTTTCCTATTAAATTGTAGTTCTGACTTTGAGCCTCTCACTGATTTGCTTTCAAACTACCACAGGAGGTTTGCTTTATATACCAGGAAAATCTTCTTCACCCAGAGGGTGGTTGGGCACTGGAACAGGTTCCCAGGGAAGTGGTCAGAGCACCAGCCTGACAGAGTTCAAGAAGCATTTGAACATTGCTCTCAGGCACCTAGTGTGACTCTTGGGCTGCCCTGTACAGGATCAGGAGTTGAACTTTGGTGATCCTTGTTAGTCCCTTCCAATTCAGAATATTCTGTAATTCTACAAGTCTATGAATGGTCTTAATACAGGTTTTGCACAAAATTCAAATCCTGTGAAGTTAGTTATTCAGCACTAACACAAGCCTAGTTGTTCCATTTTTGTCTTGTGGTAACAACACCATCACAAAATCATCCACAATGAATTTCTGCCTTCATTTAGTCCTGCAAAAACAAATGTGATATTTCTTACCTGCCCAACTGAGCATGCAAATTTGCAGTACTGTTGCCTGCTAGAACAAAATCCTGCTTGACACAAGTGTTAGAAGTCAAGCTGGCACATTTTATCTGATGCTCTAAAATTTGGGATCAAATCACTCTTATCAGAATTAGTGATTTCAAAATTTAGTTGGAAGTGAAAGGTGAAGCTGAAAAACAGCAGAAACAAGGTGGCATTTGAACCACAGAGAAGTCCTTGTTTATTTCAATGGAACAGCAGTTACTGTGAATTTCAGGCATCCTACGGCTTTGCTGAACACTCTGAAGTATTTAATAAAATCCCCCAAAGCCTCTGAGAAAAGGTGTTGGAAAATAACTAAAAAGGTCAAAAGTGAAAAGAGAAATGAGAAAAGGGAGGAAAAAAAAGACACACTCACCCAGAAGAGCAGATATAAGGGCTGAAAACAGGTGAGGTGCAATGACAATTATAGAAAGAAAAGGTCTTGCTTAGTCAGAGCTCTTTTTTCCTGTGAATGAGCAGAAAAGAGAGAATCACTGAGTAGCTCTTTTCCACATTTATTTAGGTTGCTGCTGAGATATAAAAGTATGTTTTGATTTTTGAGACTTTTGACATAAGTGAAATTAGTATGGTGTAAAAGTGAAGTTTCTTTATCTAAAAGAAAGTCACATGTATCACACTTCCTATGTTGTAAACTTCTAAAGATTAAAACATGTAAACTGTCAGAAGCCTTATCCCTTGTAAATCAGATCTAGACTGGACAAAGGCTAAATATGTTGAACAATGCTAGATTGCACTGCTGAGAAGTTGCACTGGATGACCTACTTGGCCTTTGCTGCCTTTAAATTATGTAATTCTCCTTAATGGTTTTTTAAGGTCTTGAGACAAAGCCAAAGGCTCCTAAAAACATTTGCCAATCCTTTTAAGAGAGAAAAATAAATAAACAAACCCTCAAAGATCCTCCCAGAAAATCCCTGTGGCTGGTGGAGGAGAGAGTGCTCCTTTGGGGAGGGCTTTCTTTTCCCCCTTTTAATTGAACATTTCCACTGAAATGCATCTAGGGCAATGTTTTATAAATGCCTCTTAGCAGTATTTTTAAATCCCTGCCAGAATGAGATGCACAACTGCTGCTGGAGGGACATGAGTGGAACTGAGCTGAAAGGTACCAGCAGATGGCTGCAACAGTGGTAGCTTGGTGTGGCAGCAGCTACCCCCACAGGGTGCAGACAATGCAGAAGGCAGCCACAGGAACCTCAATGCCAAAAGCTGTGCCTATGGTTGGGAAGTGTGAGGGAGCATGAGTCTGGGCCAGGAAGAGTTTGGAAAATGGGCAGAAGACAAGGAAGGCTTTGGGATGGGGAGAGTTCAGAGATGGATGAGAAAAGGATGGGCTAGAGGGGCTTAGAGCAGCTCTGAGACTGAAAAGATAAGGGACAGGAGTCCTGAGGCAACTGAGGGAAAGCTGGGAGGCCACTACTCTTTTCCACCACTCAGAAAGGCGATGCCAGCAAGATCATTTTATGCTCATATTTAACGGCAATGCAGCAAATTCCCTGGGCATTTTTGGGGTAACTCAGACATAACCCAACTGCATAAGATTTTCTCATCAAGACATAACTCAGGTCCTTATAGCATGTCTAGCAAGACACTCTCAGTATTCACCCACTCTATATTGTCTATGACATGTGTCTTGGTTTGAAAGACAGGTGTCTGCTAAGGAAGGCAGGAGCCTCCCTTGGAATGGAAAACTGTAATCCCTTGTTATGATCTAATTATTAAAGTTCTTTAGAGATACCTCTGCCCGAATTAAGGTACAAGTGAGACCATATGCCAATCAATAGTATGGGTTTTATTTGATAGTAAATATGAGAGAGAGAGAGAGAGAGAGAGAGAAGAAGGGAGAAAAGGGAGAGTAGAGAGGAAAATGGGGGGGACAGAGAGGGACAGGGACAAAGAAGTATCACCACTCCGTGGGTCTTGCTGGTGTCCTGATGTCGTCTTCGGGTAGTCTCGGTGGTGGAAGTCCCCCCAAAAGCACAGAGTGCCATGGGTTAATATACACTCAGGCCAGGTGGAAATGTCCAGGCATGTCCCCTGCAGGGGAGGGGGCAGCCTCCAGCAGCAGACTCTGCTTGCATCACGTGCAGTCCTGTGGTGCAAGGCATCTGGGGAGCACTTTGGGGGGTCTGTGATGGATTGTGACTCCCCCTCAGCTGCCTCTCACGTGAGAGTCCCGTGGATGTGGCTTGTGGGGTTGGGGGGGCTTCACAGCTGGGCCAGTTTGTGTACTGGAGGATGCGTGTGTGTTGCCTCTGATCAGAGGTTACGCCATCCTCCTTCCCCCTTCAGCTGGGGGAGGGCTGTGTAAACGTGGCTTCTGTGAGCTGTGCTTTGCCCCCCCACCCCAAACTCAGCCAGAAATGATTCTCAGTCCAGCTGGTGGCCCCAGGCTCTGAGGACGGATTCCTCTCCCTCAGACTGAGATGACTGAACAATAAGCTTTTCCCTTTATCTAATCTCAGTTCTTTAGCTCAGTCCAAAGTCCCAGTCAGGTATCTTTAGGGAGGCTTCTCTGATCAAAACTTTACATCAATGTTTGAGGCATGAACTATTTTCAGTCTCTGACAGCCACCCTGTGACTCAAACATTGTAATTAATGTCTCTTTCCCAGTGATCTTCAGTTTATGGGTTGTCCATGGGGGTGATACCTACATAGCGGATAGTAGGAGAAAAGATAGAAGAAGCAGAAGCAATAATACGGGTAATCATGCAATGTACAATAGCTATCCCAATCATTAAGAATATAAATCCAATTGCAATCATTAATCTAATTTTCATTAGCCATTGTCCCCAGCCTGTTAGTCCTAAAGAGTGGAGTATGGATATCAGCCAGGAGTTGGGGTCTGCTCCTTGAAACCAGTCTTTGGGTTGGAGCGATTGGAAAAGTTCTGATGTTTGATCAGCAATTTCTTTCATCTTGGCTCGAGCCTCTTCATTTGACACTGTAGCATTGTTAACAGTAATACAACATTCAGTTTCAGTAAGTATTAACATTCCACATACACTTTGCTCTTTTAGTAACAACATATCTAATGCTAAACGATTTTGTAAAGCCATTTTTGACATGTGTTGGACTTGCAAGTTAAGCTCTCCAAATGCATACCTGGTCCAATCACTAAGGGTATGCACTTGCCATGTGAGATTTTCCAGAGCCCATTGGTGCTGTCTGATAACTGAGTAGGGTGTAAAGACTATCCTAAATCCCAAAGCTATTTTTTGTCCTACCGTGTAATAATCTGGGGCGTATAGGTTGTTGATCCATTTATGCCCCTGTTCAGGGGAGTACAGTTCTTGCCGTGTTCTTCCTGCTAATGAATAGTGGAAGACTCGATTTGGGCAAATGGACGGGAGTACTATCTTACACTAAACCAGCATGTTGGGTTAAACTTAACTGTGAATAAAATCTTCCATCAGAACATCCCCAAGCTAACCCAAGCGGTGCAGGATAGTTGCTTGTCTTGCAAGTCCAAGTGTCATTATAATCTATCAAATACATTTGGGGAGATGATGCGATTGGAATATTTTTTAATGGGTAGTGGGTAGGAGGTATCCCACAATACTGTGCCTGTTGGATGTGGGCCCAATACTTCTTGGAATTAGCCGTAGAATTACACAGCGGGTCTTGATTTTTAAAACCCATAGAGGGATATCCCCAACAGATGCACATATCGCATATTAAGACACGTATCTTTTAGATTAACCAAGTCCCAAGGGGGTCTCCAGGACCTGTAGTACAATTGATTACTTTTGCACACTGGAATAAGCCCGAATGGGCTCGCTGAGGGGGAGTGTTCATATACTTTAAAGGTTTTAAGTTAGGGTTCTCTCTTGACCACATCCACATATAGTTGGAAGAGTCTATAGGTAATGTTCTGGCTCCGCTGGGTAATTCTATGCACCATGAAAAGTTAACCGTTAGCACATATGGTGCTTCATAATAATCTGGTTGCCTTAATGGGTGAAAGATGGGATCAAAGGGGAAGGATTGACAAGGGGCCTTATTAGTTAGGGATTTAGGAATTTGATATATCCCTGGCAACAATGTACTTTCCCCAACCCCCTCAGGTATGCCAGTTTCTCCGGGGCCCAGTGAAATGCTGACTTCTGGATGAGACATATTACACATATCCCGACTGTTAAACTCTTGCTCATTATTATGATATGCAAAGTATGTATCATTAAGTTCTACTTGGTGTGGGAAACAGGGGCGCTCCACAACCTCGGAGGTTCCCTCAATTAATAGATAGTGGGTTTTACATTTTAAAGGTAGTTTAATTTTCAAC
Source organism: Eopsaltria australis (assembly GCA_034509425.1). Taxonomy (NCBI): domain Eukaryota; kingdom Metazoa; phylum Chordata; class Aves; order Passeriformes; family Petroicidae; genus Eopsaltria; species Eopsaltria australis. Next base: position 41,846 of record JAVTVJ010002069.1, read on the forward strand.
CACTAAGGGATAGGTATGAAAGTGTAAGGTCTTTCCCAACGTTGTGGTTCACTTAAATTGATTGAAAGATCTGTGGGGGTCACAAAAAATCTTAGGCCCTGCTCTGCAGAGAGGGGAAGAGCCACACAAATCCCTTGGTCAGTCTGATTCCAAAGGCGCGTGAACCCCAGAATTAATTCCCATGCAAGGTTTGTAGAATTACGGCTTCCATTCTCTGTGATTGGCTGTCTAGTCTCAGCAGCAGGTGAACATATCCATATGTACAAAAAGAACAGGACCCACATACTAAAGCTACAATTATTCCTAGAAATGAAATGACAAGGCATGGTGGGGTATAAATCATGCAAAGGGTTTCTTCTTCGTCCCTTCGAGTTTAGATTTCCACCTGTAAAAGATCAGAAAAAAAAGAAACTCAGTTCGCTCTCGAACTAGGTTAAAAGGATGGGATAATCCATCTACTACTGATTTTATGCTCTTTGTTGTGAGCATCTGTTGCTATCCAAGTGTATTTATTCAATGGAGATTTTAAAACCAGTGGCACCTGGTCAATGGTGGGGAGTTTCACCAGCACGGGCTGTCCTGGGTGCTGTGTGGGAGTTTTAGGATTAGCTGGACTCAGAGAATTCGGAACTATTGTGGGGGTAGTGGGACAAAAAGCGGTAAGTCGGGGGCATCTGTTTACCCCCCATCGGTCATTTATTTTGGTCACTGCATCCCAAATGCGATCTGCCCATCCGGGTTCATGTGGTTTGAGGAACCGTTTCAGTAGACCATTGGTCCTTTCTACTATGCCATTGGCTTGAGGGTAATAGGGGGTGTGGAATACCCACTGCATACCTTCAGCTTTGGCCCAATCCTGTACTGCTTTTGCAGTGAAGTGACTGCCGTTATCAGATTGTATTGATTTAGGCATTTGCAAACAGCTGAACCATAGCTGCAAATTCTTAATAGTATTTTCCCCGGTTGCTTTTGATACTGCTGCAGCTTGTGTCAATCCAGAAATTATTTCTACTCCAACTAATACATGTGTTTTCCCATTTGATCTCCTGAAAAGACCAATGTAATCTACTTGCTAGACATCCCACAATCCTTTTCCCTCCCTCAAGTGCAGTGGAGGGTCTTGTAAGGGGTGCCGGTCAAAACGGGTACGGCATTCTCCACATGCAGTTATTACAGTAGAACACTGTTCTTTGGTTACCGGCCATCCTCGACTATTAGCTTCCCTCAGCAAATCCTTAATCCCTGAGTGTCCCCGTTTGACATGTAGCCACTCTAATAGATGCTCCCAACTTTCATTTTCCATTTCTACTGCCAAGGGGGCTAAACGGGTGAGGGAGTCTACCTGGTTGTTAAACTGGTGTGATAAAGTGTCATTATCTTGGTGGGCTGCAAGCCACCCCACAAAGATCTGGTGATTTTTAGCAATTCCTAGAATGTCTTCCCATTTCCCTTTTTCCCAAATTGGAACTCGGTTGACTTCCCAGTTATTTTGTTCCCAGAAAGGGAGCCACTCAGTACATCCTTTGAATACTGCATATGAGTCAGTGTAGATATATAGGGAATGTTGATTGCACACTTTCTGGGTAATGACACTCCAAACTGCCACCAGTTCCCCCACTTGTGCACTACCTTCTCCCTCTGAAACAATTCTGTCCCCCTCACTATCCACTCGGAGGGCTACTGCTCTGTATTTCCACATCTTTCCTTCTCTTTTTGCTGATGCATCTGTGAACCAAACATTAGTTAGGTCAGAAGAATAGGGAGGGGCTGGGTTAATGACAGAGGGAGGAGGTTTAGTATCAAGAGATTCAGGAAGAGGGTCTTGAATTTCTAGGAGTTTAGGGGTTCCCTCTTCAATTTCTCTGCTCAGAGAATAGTGCTCAATTTGGGCATACCATTTTCTGACAGTTTCTCGCTGTGCAACTCCTACAGGTGGGGGAGTGCCACTAAGCACAATCTTCAGTACTCTGAATGGTCCTCTGAGTACGATGGGCTGCTGGTGGAGGATTTTTTCTGCTTCTTGTAATGCAACAGTGACCACAAACAGCCCCTTTTCCCAATCAGAGTACCTTCTTTCAGCATCTTTGAAACTCCTAGAGTAGAATCCAATGGGGCGAGGGGGAGCCTCAGGTCCCTTCTGCCACATGTGGACTGACAAACCATGGAAGGCAAAGCCCCATTCTATAAGGAGAGGATCTGTAGGATGCAAAGGACCCAAAACCTGATGCATGCCAGCTTCAAAAGTTAATAATTTTAAGGCCTCACTGTGTAGTGGAGCCCACTCCCATTTTGCCTTTTTACGTGTCAGGTCATATAAAGGCCGTGCAATGATTGAGAAATCAGGGATATGTTTTCTCCAAAAGATTAGAATTCCCAGCACGTGCTGCAGTTCTTTTTTGTTCTCTGGTATCTTTACTTGCTCCAGTGAGGTTAATGTTTCAGTAGGGATACAAACAGCACCTCCCTTCCACCAGATACCCAGGAATTTAACTTCAGGGGAGGGATGCTGGATGTTGTCTTCTGGTATTTGTAAACCTACACTCTCAAGGTGTTTAATGATGCGGTTCTGAGTGTTTCCTACTTTCTCAGTGTCTGGACCTCCAATTAGTACATCATCAATGTATTGATAGGTCTTTACTTCTTTATCTATTGGAATTAAAGACAGTTCCTGGGCCAGGGCATAGTGTGCCAGTGTGGGAGAGTGGCAGTAGCCTTGTGGTAATCGGGTAAACGTGTATTGTATTCCTTCCCAGATAAAAGCAAAGCGTTCTTGGTCATCTTCTTGTAGTGGGACTATAAAGAACATGTCTTTAACATCAATAGTGGCTAAAATCGGGTGAGCGTGTTCTTGTATTGTGGCAATTAATTCAGCGATGTTAGGAACTGCTGCTGTCAAAGGTGCTGTATTGGCATTTAATTTCCTGTAATCTACTGTCAATTGCCATTTTCCATTAGATTTCCTTACTGGCCATACAGAAGAATTGTATAGGGAATGAGTGGGAACAATTATTCCATCTTCCTTTAGATCTGATATTACAGGGGAAATTCCTTCTCTGGCCCCTAGTGGCAAAGGGTAAGGTTTTACGTTAGTTACCTTTGAAGGAGGCAGAGGGGGGGCAGCTTGCAACAGACGAAGTGATGAGAAATCTGAACCAAAAGACCACTGCCTGACTCTGTCATCAGTCCAGGATTTACCTTTCAAGATGTCTAAGCCTAGCAAATTAACAGGGAATGGGCCAATAACCATCAGTGTTTCAGTGATACTGACCTCTCCTGGTAGCCAACATTTTACTTTGGCAGCAGGTTGTGTTTGCAAATTGCCTAATGCATCTGCTACTATGAGTCCTTTTTTGTCAGGCACAATGCCACACCATACAGCATCATCAGTTTGCAAAGCTGATATTTGTGCTCCTGTGTCAAGCAAGAAAGTAACAGGGGTCCTATGGGGACCTATAGGAAAGGTTATCATCATGTCCCCAGATAAGTTTTCTGTGAGCCTTCTAAGGTGCCTCCACTGCCCATCCCCCGGCTCACTTACTGGGGACGGCCTGAGAAGTTTCCCGACTCCTGCCTGCCTAAGTCAATCAGTGCTCCAATGGGCGGAGCAGTAGGCTCAGACTCGGGAGAACTTGTAGATGGGGGAGGGTTAGGCTTGGATGAGGAATCCATCCAGCTTTCAATCAGTAACTTTAGAGTTGAGGTAGGTTGGCCATCTATGAGGCCTCGGGGAATGCCCTTCTCTAAGCCTTGAATCCAGAGAGCATTCCTCTCTTGCTTCTCAAGTGCTTGCTCCTTTTGGCTTTGTGCTCGCCTGGGGGAGGGGGGGTTTCTGGGTGCCTTTCCCTGGTGAGCAGCTGTAGTTCTCCACTCAGCCCGACGGATGGCAGTCTTAGACTCAGATCTAGAGGGTACTGAATTAGGGGATCCAAAACGCCTGCCATAATTAATCAGCTCTTGGGCAACCTCCCCCCAAGTCCACAATTTTCCCCTTGGCCTGCCTGAGAGCATATGATCAAAGACAGGGGCCTCACTACTACCAGTTAGAGCAGAGCGGATTTGATCTTGCAAGTGAATTGCCAGAGTCTTTAAAGAGTCTGGGAGGCCTCGTATGAGCGGAGTCAAACGATCTGGGTCCACTGGCATGGACATTGGGGAGCTTTTATCAGGTTCTAATACACGCTGATGCATTAATTGCAGACAGGCGGCTTTCTGGACACTTTCAGTCAATTGATCCATAGAAGTAACTATGGCAATTGGGTCGCCCCTTTCCAGGGGACTCAGGCCCCCAGCCCAGTAGGCAGCTCTTTGGGTGAGGAACCAGGGAGCTCTTTTATTACCTGTAGTTAAGAAGACCCCAGGTCCCCAGTAGCCCTCTGACTCTGCCTCAGTTAGCATGATGCGGTCTCCTCCCGTAAGGGAGACTCTCCACACATATTCTGTCTCAGACTCCTTCTGAGTTCGGCTGTATTCTTTTTGTAATTTAGCCAATTCAGTAGGAGTACAGGGTATTTCTTTGGTAATTATACAAGGGAAGGCATCATCTATGCCCTCATTGATACTCAGTTTTAACCAATGGCCGTAATTTTTTAATATCTAATTGGTCTAAATGTTTTTCAGCCTCTTTTAAATCTTGATGAGGATACAAAGGGTCTTTATGGGCTTCTTTAGAGTTCATATTTTCTAGATGCTCAGTGAGAGCTGCTCTGAGCCGTTCAGTGACACCTTTCCTCTCTTAATTGATTTTGCAGCACTTTTACTAAATCTTGCAGGGAATGTAGGGTCTCTGCATTTTTGGTGTTCCATTGGGATTTTTCTTTTATAGCAGCAGCTAAGGCAGCTCCCAGTACAGCACAAACAACAGATTTACCCTTGCCTGGTCAAGACCTTTTTTCAGCTCGCAAACTGGTAATGCGGTCTATTATTGCATGCTCATTATCCCAATTTCTTTGTGCCCACTCTAGACCTGGAGGAGCAGGGCGACTATCAAATTTTTCAAGAAAAAATAGTAAAACATTGTCTGTACACTGACTACCCGGGACAACCATTTTCTCTAAGGCTATCTCACAGACTGACTTTAGGACAATTCTGACTTCACACAAGACACAACACAAAGTAGGGGCGTGGGTCCCCTCCAAACAGGAGTTTTTTAGGCTCCGCACAACACCACGTAACAGGAGTTTTTAGGCTCCGCACAAAGCACCAAGGAGAGGCTTTTACTACAACAACAGACGGGAGGGCCTCCCCAGAAGACACAAGCAGCAGAATTGGTTTCAGGACTGAAACCTACCAAATCTGGATTTACACAACAAAACACAGTAAAGGGAATTAAAAATTTTAAATTAGTTTACCACAGCTTTTACAACATCCTCAGGAAAAGTTGCATCAGAATTCTCAAGAGTTCAGTCTACTACAGGTAAGACATCAAGCTCCACAACCCCTTAGAGAAAAATTACAGTAAAATTTCAAAGCATGCAGAATTCTGGGAGAGGAGACAATACTATTATGAAAGGCACTTCAGGTCAGAGGATGTGATCCTGTCCGTGATGCCAAAAATGTTATGATCTAATTATTAAAGTTCTTTAGAGATACCTCTGCCCGAATTAAGGTACAAGCGAGACCATATGCCAATCAATAGTATGGGTTTTATTTGATAGTAAATATGAGAGAGAGAGAGAAAGAAGGGAGAAAAGGGAGAGTAGAGAGGAAAATGGGGGGGACAGAGAGGGACAGGGACAAAGAAGTATCACCACTCCGTGGGTCTTGCTGGTGTCCTGATGTCGTCTTCGGGTAGTCTCGGTGGTGGAAGTCCCCCCAAAAGCACAGAGTGCCATGGGTTAATATACACTCAGGCCAGGTGGAAATGCCCAGGCATGTCCCCCGCAGGGGAGGGGGCAGCCTCTAGCAGCAGACTCTGCCTGCATCACGTGCAGTCCTGTGGTGCAAGGCGTCTGGGGAGCACTTTGGGGGGTCTGTGATGGATTGTGACTCCCCCTCAGCTGCCTCTCACGTGAGAGCCTCGTGGATGTGGCTTGTGGGGTTGGGGGGGGGCTTTACAGCTGGGCCAATTTGTGTCCTGGAGGATGCGTGTGTATTGCCTCTGATCAGAGGTTACGCCATCCTCCTCCCCCCTTCAGCTGGGGGAGGGCTGTGTAAACGTGGCTTCTGTGAGCTGTGCTTTGCCCCCCCACCCCAAACTCGGCCAGAAATGATTCTCAGTCCAGCTGGTGGCCCCAGGCTCTGAGGACAGATTCCTCTCCCTCAGACTGAGATGACTGAACAATAAGCTTTTCCCTTTATCTAATCTCAGTTCTTTAGCTCAGTCCAAAGTCCCAGTCAGGTATCTTCAGGGAAGCTTCTCTGATCAAAACTTCATATCAATGTTTGAGGCATGAACTATTTTCAGTCTCTGACACCCCTCTCCCTCCAAATTATTATAAATTTGAAATCAAGGGACTCTCCGACAAAGATATGGGAATAGGAATAGCAGTTCTTTACTAATATCTAAAACAAAGCTAACAAATAACAACAACTATGGTATTAACCAACAAACAGAATCGGAAACCCAGTGGCAGCCTGCTTGGCCTCAGGCACCTTTCCCTTTTGTTGCAGTTCCATTCACAGTCGGCAGGGGGCACCGGTGGCTCCTGGTGGACAGGGCAGGCGCGATGGTTCCTCCGCAGCTCCAGGGGGCGCTCCGGCGCGAGCCCAGGTACTACACGGTAATGGCGGCCAGGCCCGGGGCAGGGAGGGATGGAGAAGAGGCTTTGTTTCACAAACCCTTCGGGGCAGCTGATGTCAGTGCCGCAGCAGGACCCTCGGAAACAGCGAGCTGGGACAGTAGGAGGTCTCGGCGGGCAGGGGGAGCACAGTTACAGGGTAGCAAAACTCGGAGCGGTGCCAAAGGAGTGGGGGAGGGGGGAGAGACGGACCAGTGGCAGCTTGGCTCCCCGGCAGGGCAGGGAGAAAACTCACAGCAGAAAGAAAAGCAGCTCCGTGCTGGCTTCTCAGTGGCCATGGATTCCCTTTAGCAAAACAGTAGCTCCAGCCCTCCGGCTCTGAGAGTCCCGAGCGAGAGAGTGAGCTTGCCCAGCCCCCATTTTTTCCAGCCCAAAGTCTTGTGTGGTCTCTGCCCCCTGAGAGAAACTTCCCCCACCCTGTGAAGGAGAAAGCCCCTGGCCAGGCACTTTTGTTCCCTTAAGTACCCAGCCATTACCGTCTCTTAGCAACCTATAGGGGAATAAATTCCTTAAGAAAAAAAAACAAAAGAGAGAAAATTCAAGCCTCAACAACATGAAATACCATCTTACTCCAAAATGTGCTGTCATCACTCCCTATAATGCACTCACTGCACTAGTTAGTATGTGCCACAAAATATCATAAGTGAGGTTGGAAGACAGTGGAAAAGTAAAGGTCCTAGAGAGCATCATGCAAGAAAAGAACAAAGCATATTGCGTGAAGGACCTCACTGCTGTACAAGTTCTGGGGCATATCTGACCTGCTTGTGTGTCAAGAGCAATAGATGAATCTGTCGGCGAGAGGAGCAAGACGACGATCCAATGTGATTCATAAATCAAGCTCATTTATTGTCAGACAGTGCACATACTTATACTACCTTACGTGCTCAAAATATTATTCACTTACAGAAGTTTCACACGGGATCTTTCTCTAATCTAATTAACACACAAACTGGTATCAGAAGGCAATAACATCAACAGTTTCTTCTGCCAAGCTAATCTCTAGACACCTGCACTTTGTTTACAGCTCTCATGTCTCCCTTTCCACAGTTGTTTTGAGAACAGCCTTGAGCAGAGGCCTAACTCTTGTCTATGGAGTCTGGATTGCTCACTTATACCTTATGTCTGTGCAGCCAGAAATGGCCATTTCCCAACATATCCCCCTTCTTTTCTTTGAGCAATCCAGACCATGTTTACACTTTTTCTATTACTTATCAAATACTTAACACTATAAACTTATTGACACTTAAACTTAACAGAAATGAAACTTAACAGCACTTAACCTTAACAGTCCTTAAAACTTACCTATAATCACTTAAACTTAACTTCACTTGAACTTAACACTTATATTTAGCAGAACTTAAATTTAACAGAACCTAACCTTAATAGAGCTTAACAGAATTTAAAATCAATAAACTTTAACTTAACATCACTTAAATTTAGCAACACTTAAACTTAACTGAACTTATGGCACTTTTACTCTTATGATTGTAATAACTATTAAAACTATCAATCTTATCTTTATAAACTTCATTTATCATCTATTTTAAAACTTATATCAGTCAATCAATTTCTTAAAGGCAATGTTACTCTTATTATCTACTTCAGTCTTTTCCCCAGTTAAACTGGGTCTTCTTTGCACAAGCCCTCTAGCGACCCATGGCCCTGGTCATGGAGCCATTTTTCAACAATTCCTCCCTGTTCCTCTTTTGCGAGCAAAACATTGTGGGTCACTTTGGTTACTTGTTTCATTAAACAGCTATACACAATCTTAACAATTATTATACACACAATAACAACAACACACAATCGAAGGCCTTCAAATAACAAGGTTTGGATCCAACCTGTGATGCCCAATGAGGACAACCATTTAGCTATTCCTAAGTCATTGCTCACTTACAATTGCTGGGTGAGCTGAGTCAAAGTTTTTAATTGTGCATGTATTGAATTAGAATGATCAGAGAGATTCATGCAACACATTCCCTCAAATTCTTCACACCCATGCCCTTGTGCCAACAATAAAAAGTCTATTGCAGCTCTATTTTGCAACGTGGCGTGTCTCACCGAATCCACATCAAGCAACAAATCTGAAATTGCTTTAGATGTAGCGTTTGTTTGTTTGGAGAGCCAACAACCTAGTTTGTTCAATTGGGCCAAGGCCCCAGCTGAGGCCACTCCTGGAGCAAGGAAGGAGGCTGCAATAATAGCAGCAGGCAACCAAAACTCGCCATTAGATTTGCAATCAGCAGCAAAGCCGTGTACAAAGCGTTTCAAGCGCTTGAGATGGTGATGTCGAAGGTTATTAAGAATCATCAAGGTGTTAGGGGTCAGCAATGTCAACCTTCCAAGAGAACAGGGTCCCCTTTTTATTTTGGAGGGGATACCCGGCCAGGCTCGATCTCCACAAATGAAAAACATGCCACTAGGTAATTTCAAGGGTTGATTAGTAGAATGGGAAATGTTGGGGGAGGTATAATTGCACCATACACGAGAGTCTCTATACACTGAAAGGCTAGAGTTCACACGGGCCCAAGCCCCAGGGATCCACACCAAACCCCAGCCCTGGGCCATGGCGGCTACAGCCGGGGCAGGCCCCCACAACGCCCCCCGCTTCCCGCATTGTCATCCTAAACTGGCGAAAAAGTCCCTTCACATTTTGGTGAAAGGTACCATGAGCTTCTCCGGCCTTGCTTTCATCTGAGGGGCCTGGATTGCTCACTTAGAGATGGCCATTTCCCAACATATCCCCCTTCTTTTCTTTGAGCAATCCAGGCCTGGTTTACACCTTTTTTTTTCTTCTACTGTATTCATCAAATACTTAACTACACCTGGCAATAATACACTTATGATTATAATAATTACTAAAACTATCAATTCCATTTTTACAAAGTTCACTAATCAGTCTTTAAAACTTAAGCTTGTTAACCAGGCTCTTAAAGGCATACTTTAAGTGTACTATTATCTGTATCTTTTTCGTGATTTAACACACATACTTGCAACCTTACAATTCCCCTTTCTGTTTTAATCAGTATGAGTTTGTTTATGGCATTACCAGCCGTTTGTCAGAGGTAGCGCAGTAAGAAACACACATAACTAGACATAAGAATACTTCCAACACCTATGTGCTAAACATTCTAAGGTGATCTTGTGAATTAGTCTCAATTGCTTCGTCTCTGAAGGCTGTCAATTAGGTTAATACCTTACTGAAGTCTAGAATACTATGCTAACATCCAAGGTCTGCAACAGCTGCCTTGTTTCAGTGAAGACATGGAAAGCCCTTCCGGATAGGGTCTCCAAGTCCACCCCAAAAAGGATCCAGCTGATATAAATTCCAATTATTAAGTCAAACCGGACTTAAATACGATTTGGATGCAGAAACACCTGGGTCCATTGGTAGATGTCCAACCAGGGAGAGTCAAGGCTTGGCCAGGGCCAGGGCTCTAACTGGAGGGATTTCCCTAGCACAGATCTTATGAGAAAACTGTTAGAAACAACAACTAAGAAGGTTACTTAAATCTGAGCAAATAATAGAGACAGTTACATAAACATAACACAGGTTGTGCAGACTGTAAAATAACAGACTTTACCAAACACTTTTGACTAAAAAGACCATGGTACCATGAACATGATAATTAAAAGATTGCATATGCATGAGTTTACGTACGTAATCTTAACAGAACCTAATCCTTGCTATAACACACATAGCTATGTATAGTTGTAGTTAACTCTTATAAAATCTAGTTTTAATACTTAACTGTAACAGAACTTAACAAACCTAATAGCATTTAAACTTTAACAATATATTTATAAGTACTAATACACCAGGGGTGATCGCTTGGGATATGTTTGAAAACAGTGTTGCAAGCTGCAAGCACACAGATCCATCCTTTCTTTGCTCCATCTTCTCTGAGATCACTGTACTTCTAAGTTCAGCTGTAGGTATAAAACTCAAACACTCATTGAAACAAAGTAAAACAGGAAAAACAGTAAGAACAGATTACAATTCCAGTCATTCATTTCTATCTATCAAGACAATTCCCATCATTAATTAACAAACAATACAAAGGTATACATTTCCTGACAAATTCTGCTACTAAGGCTTACCACTCTAAAACATGCAGGATTTTGCAGAATGAAAAAAATCAAGACAGAAATATTTGAAATCTTATTCTAATACTATCACTATAAGAAACAAACTGCTCAGTTTTGCTCCAACAAGCAATCTTCTTGTCTTACTTTTTTTTTTTTTTTTTTTTTTTGATAAAAGATACACTACTTAACTTTAACTTTCAAGAGTCTTTCAAGGAAAATCTGACTTAAACATTTCCTAATATATAGTCTGCAAGTTTGCACATGTTATTTATTCAAATGTTTCTTCTAGCTTATTAATCAGTTTACATTTCGCCCAAACTTCCTTATTCTGCTCGGCCTCGGCTGCGCTTTGGCACCGGCCTGTTAGGTGTACAATTCTGCTGCATCCCCTCTGGATCAGTTCTGCCACGTTTTCAATCCTTTGTTTTTGCTGAATTGTTGCTGTGGGCTGGATGCTTGTAAACAGTCACTCCAGCACTCTCACTCTCTCCGTCCTCCCTTTCTCCCCCTTTTTCTTTTTGCACTAAGTGCAAGTCCTGTAGCAACCTAGATTTCCCAGATTTCTTCTTGTTAACACAAATTCCACCAGTAAAGTCATCAGCAAGTATATGAGACAATATGAACAGTCTTTGATACTTGCAGAAAAACGACCTATTAAAAGTGCACCCAGGGGTTGACTCAGGAGCACCGGCGGTCGAGGGCGCAGGCGCAGGGAGTGCTGGGCCGGTACTGTTGGAGCACGGCGGGCGGCCGCGCTCTCCTTCCCGTTTTCCGGTGCCAGCAAGCGAGCTGCGCGCGGTCCCTGTGGCTGGGGAAAACTGTTGTTACTCAGTCGATGCTGGGAAAAGAGGTTCCTCGCTGCCCGCCCGGCGCACAGAAAAACCGTGGCTGTTGCCGCGCCGTGTCACCACCGCTGCCGGCTCCACAGCCTCCCACCCCCGGCGCACTGAGATGCCGCCAGAGCCGAGGGCAGGAGCCGAGGGCAGGGACCGCCGGGCAGGAGCCGCTGCTTACTGCAGCGGCCGCGGGGAGAAATCCGAAACCGCTGCGAGGAGAAATCCGAAACTGCTGCGGGGGGGGGGCGGGCGGACACCTTTCCCTGGAACTCTGGAAGCAGTGTTCTAGGAGATGCATCTGCAGCTAAAGAAGAAAAAAGGAGAGGTCCTGAAAGTTTTCAACGACTTTGAGGAGCAGTAACGTCCTCGGATTCAGATAGAGATGAATAAACAGAAAAGCGAGAAGGATTCAGTCAGCCATGATGGTCAGGAGCTGGAGGCTCTGTTCTCTGATGTCCAGCCACTGTTCCCAGGCAGCAATTTGCTCATTCTGGCCATCTCCCCCCAATTCTGGGGGATGTGGCATGGGGG